>RJWT010003637.1:0-35806 GCA_004365215.1 Cuniculus paca | reverse complement strand
CCCTTAATATGTGCACAGCCTTTGTTTGATTTCACTTCTGGGAATCCCTCCTAGGGAAAAGTTGTGAAATATAAAAAATAAAGCCCTAAGTACAGAGAGCAGTAATTACTTCACAAGAAGGAAAAATACATACCCTAAAGGCATAAAGATGAAGAGAGCTATGTAAATTTTGGATATTTATCTTAATATAATCCTATTGAAGCATCACAGATAATTATGAAGCATAGAAAGTAATTTGGTGAAATGATTAAATAAGTATATGAAATGAAAAAAATGGCATGCAAGGATACTCATAATTACGTATACCAAAGCTACAAAATAACTTTACATCTGAGAAAAGAGCAGAAAGAAATACATTGAAATGATAATGATAGTTTATTGAACCATGAACAATTTTATGTTCTCCCTGCTTTTAGTTATTTTTAAAATATTGCATGATAGAGATGCTATTTTTAAAATAAAAATTTGAATAAATCAATTTAAATAAAAAGAATATTCTATTAAGTTAAATAGAAATTTTATCAATGAAATAAAAATTTTAAGATAATATTGCTGTTTGCCTCTGGTGTAGGAATGTTCTGAAATCACTCTTTGGTTAGAGGGGTCCCCTGATAAGTATTTCCCTAACCCTGACTTCATTTTCTGAGCCTAGGTCCCTGAATATTCCTTCTTGTGTCATTACTCCACTCTTTCAAGGCCACAATCTGCCCTAGTAGTCTTAGAAATCAAGCCAAGTCCCCTAAACCTGCTCCCACACTACAGATGAGCTGCATGTACATTTTTCTGTCCATGCACAGCTTTCTCCTGAATACCCAGTACTGCAGATCTGCTTGAAACAGTGCAGACACCCACGCAGTTCATTTCAAGGGATATCAACATCAGAGATGAAACAAGAACTTGGAAGCTCATTTTCTCTCCTACATCCACAGGTATGACCTCTGGCTTGCGTCATCTCCTTCATGCACCATATACCATTTTCCATCTAATGTAGTAGATTCTTCCTCTGCAGTTCCTGACTGATGAGTTCCCTCATATTCTTTTCTGTCCTAAACATTTATGTGTTTATTTTTAACCTCAAATTGCTTTAGGCTGAGTCATCACAGCCTTCAGATGACCACTGGTTCTTATGCATTACCTTTCTGATCACATTTATTTATTACATGGTGCCCCCATTCTCCATTCTTATTCTCTTTTCTTTTCTAAAAAGTGCTAGTTTTTGAGTTTCAAGTTTTTGAGTTTTGTCTTTTTATGTGAATGTATTCTGGTAGAATGTGGACCTCTGTTGTGTATTTTTAATTTATATATTGTGCTATGCACTTCATGTTATTGTTTTATTTCTTCCACTCAGAATTCAGGTGGGAATGTATATTGGGGTTTCCATGGAAGCATTTAGCCTGTAGTTTCCAAAAGCTCCAAAGTGTCCAGCTTACAGAGTTTATTTAGTTTTCCTCCATCATCCACAGCTATGGCTGCATCCTAAGAGCTAATTATTTTTTAAAAATTGTGATTAATACTTATGCTGTAAATCTTTTCTTTAACTTTTGTGGGAATAGAAGCTAAAAAAAAATGTATCACCTGAAAGTGGCAGACGGTTTCTGCCTTCTAATTGGAAATAAATTAAGTTGAACCTTGAAACAAAGTTTTTCCTTGTTTTGGGTGAAGCAAAATGATAAACTCTTAGCTATAAAATTTTCATCCTTTATCGTGGATTAGGGAAGATGAACTGATACTAAATTAACCTGATTTGCTATATGTGTCCCTCCTGGTCACATAAAGTAGATACTCCTTAGCAGAATTTAGACTTTGGAGATGAAATTACTTATATGGACTAAAAGGTGGTTTCTTTCTGTGCAATTTAGATGAAATGTATAATTTATAATTCAGATGAAGTTTGTAATTATTCTTTTGGTTTGTGAGTTTTTTAGAGTCAATGTCAAGTTCAAGTTATAAAAATTTCAGTAAGGATCTATATATACGGGCTTCATTCATCCACACAAAATAATTTATTTTTGCCCCTGTACTTGTGTAAGGACTGGTCTCTGATAAGTAATAAAATAGAATTCTGCTCTTAGGAAGCTTACAATGTTTGTCTTGCCCTGGAAGAGTGAGTGAGAAAATTTGCTGCCTTTGATTGGTTCTCATCTAAATACCCCTGGCTTTTATTTTCCATATCTAGAGTCACTTTTGCAGCAACTGGAGCAACACTAAAAAACAAGTAAGTAATGACCGAGCATATAACCACGGTTGGGATATCAGACTAAAAAGAAATCACACACAGAAGCCAGAAAAAAATAACAGGAAATACTTTTTGTAAAAGATGAAAATGGAATGTGAAATACATTTAAGAGTATGTTTCAAACTGACAATTTCTATTAAGTAAAAAAATAATTCAGAAGGATCTATTAAGTGTGCCAAAGCAAAAGATCCATGCGGATGGGTGAGGATTTTAAGGAAGCAAATGGACTTTCATTCTCTCCATCTTCCTGGCAAGTTGTAATGTTTATGCAGAGTTCTAAAATGAGTACTGGAGAAGATGCCCTTAGAATACTATGAGGAAATATGACTTCCTTTCTTTCTAGAGGCCTCATGGGGTTATAGTTATACGAGAACTGTCCTTTTGGAGGATGAGACACTAGAAGGCAGTGAACTGGAAGTATACTGTGGAATCAGCTTCTAAGGACATTGTCAAGGTGGCCTGAAGATGCTGACTCAGTTAGATAGATCTTTAAAATTTCTAGTTATTTTCTATAGCTAAATCTGAATATAATGAAGACCAAGCAGCCAAATCCTACCAGAACTACTCTGGAAAATAGCAAAATCAGACATCAGAAACTTCTGAACACATCATTTCTCTCTCTCTCTCTCTCTCTTTCTGCCTCTCTCTTTATCTGTCTCTGTCTCTGTCTCTTCTGTCTCAATTTCAGCCATAAGTTTCACTGAAGTCTCATTGGACAGTCATCTCTAGAATTTCATAGTAGAAACTTCAGTGAAATAGCAAGTACTTTAACTATCATGGGCTAGACTGTGTTTCTCAGAAATTCAAACGTTGAAGTCTTGACCTCCAATACCTCAAAATATAACTATGTATGAAGATAGAGATCTTAAATATGTGATTATATTAAAATGAGGTAATTAAGGCAGATGCTAATCCAATGTGGTTTTTTGTCCTTATAAAAAGAGGAAATTTGGACACATAGGGAGAGATCACTCTGTGAAGATGGGCTGAAGAAGGTATCCATGCAAAGAGAGGCCTCAAAAGCCAAATGCGCTAACACTGGTATTCTGGAATTCTACCCACTAGAACAGTGAGAAAGCACCCATTGTTCAAGCATGTTGTATGTGCTACTTTGTTATGGCAGCCCTGGTGAATTAATTCAATAATTAAAAGAGAAGGTACACCAAATTATCTTAGTCCATTTGTGTTGCTAGAACAAAATACTTGTGTCTGAGTAATTCATGAAGGACAGAAATACACTTCCTAATGAATTAGAGGCTGGGAAGTCAAAGGACAAAGCATGGGCAGATTTGATCCCTGGCAAGGGTCTGATCTTGGCTTCCAAGTTTTCTCTTTGAATCCTACCAGCTCTGAAAAGGAGCAGTGTTGTTCCTTATATGGCAGAGAAGCAGAAAGAGTGAGCCCACCCCGCAATGTTCTCATGGTATAAGAACCTGTCAGTACCCTTCCTATGCTCTTGCACTGATGATTACATTTTCAACACTTGACTTTCAAGGGAGAATATTTTTTCAAGCCATAGATTCTCATAGAAATAGCCATAGCAGAAAACATTTGTAGAGCATTTGCTTCATTCTCTGCAGTGCCCTAAGCCTTGCATCTATTGGTTCACTCAAGTTTTACTACAACTCTGAGAGAAATAAGAAATGAGTTAACATTGGCAAAATTCTTAGACAACTGCCTCCATGAAATCAATAGTCAGCTGGACATTGATGAACGTGCCTTTAGTCCCAGCTATTTGGGGAGAGCTGAGGTGGAAGAATGACTTGACTCCATGAGGTCAAGACCACTGATCAATATAGTGAGACACCATCTTATAAGGAAAGAAAAAAGAGAGAGAATTGATTAAGCAGAAAATTTTGCCTATGATTTTTTGTATGTAGAGGAAGGAGGCAAAAGACCACAGTGATGAAGGTATTTATGTTCATTTTCATGAGTGTACATGTGAACACATCCATCCACTCCCCCAGAGCCAGGTGAGATAAATACTGACCACCAGAGCAGCCTGGATTTGTTCATCAGGACATAGGTATTGTGATGGATATCAGCAGTGGACACTGCAGTGTGGTCAGATGATTCTGGGCCTGACAACACTTGAGAGTCATCCCTGGATACACTTACAAAGGCATGTTAATGGAGAATTTTCAAAGGCACTGAAGGGATGCACATTAAACTCACCCATACAAACATACTAGTTTTCGGTTGATGCTGAATTTTTGAGTAACTCACTGATCTTTCTGAATTTCTCAGTAAACACATGGGTTACTTCTTCTTCCACTCTTAACTAAATAGAAGCATTAGCCCAGAAACCACAGCCTAATATTGGTCAGAGGTTCTCTCTTTAAAAACCTAACTTCTCAGAAGAGGAGGCAAGCATTTCATAGTGTCACTGTGATTCTTTTTAAAGACATCAGTCAAGAGCATGACCATCTATTGAATTTTGGGGACCTCTGGCTTGTTTTAAGGGGATTAAACTACATCCTTGGTTTTGCTTGATATTCCCCAAAACTACTCATATTAGTTGAAGAGCTATCATATTATCTGGCACTTCTTTTGCTATTCCAGAAATATGCATTGGGCAATATAGAGCCACCAACCCTCCTGTGCCTTACCAAGATACTTATAACACAATATAACATGAAGACAGTTATCAGAGATGGCTCGACTCACGTGTCAAGGCCAACTCCATAGGCAGTTTATTCCTTCGTGAATTATATGCAACATCCTAATCTCACACTCTTGAGGAGAAGCTTGGGAGTAGACACAATGAGAGAAAACAGGATATAGAAGCTGTGTGATAGCAAAATAATATGTCTCACCTTATTTCAGGAGGTTCTTCATGTCAGCTATGAGTCACCACCTGTTCCTAGCAGATGCCAGCATCATTAATCTGTCAAGACTTGCCAATTCATTCTCCATACCATCAGTGCTCCTAGCAGGAAAACAATATGGCTTCTCTCGTGACTATCTTCTTGCTGTCCGATGCAACCACCATTTTAAAATTTCCCCGGAATCACCATTTGTCACCTTTCCCTCAGCACTGGGTTATTCAAGATAGTTCCTTGCCAGCAGCAGAGTGTGTCTTCGGGCAAGTGGAACAGGTAGACACCATAGATATTTGTGTGATGTCTGGTTTGCTCCTACAGGCAATGGATGCTCTATTACATTTATATAAGCAAGATAGATAACTATACTACTAATCTCATCAAAAAGTTCATCAAAAAGAATGGTTAAAAAAACTCCAAAAAAACAAAAAGAACAGTTTGTGCTTTTACTGTTTGATTGATCATTTTTTCATGCCTATGTCTTGTAATCTGAACAACTACTTTGAAGACAACAATATGTAATATATTAAACAATGTTGATCTCTTATTATTTTGTTTTGAAATTCTGTATCATTGTTTTTATTCTTTTTTGTTTATAAAAAATAAAAATAAAAAATAGTGATTATGTATTTTGGAATGTGTGTACGTGTGTGTGTGTGTGTGTGCGTGTGTGTACACGTGCTGTGTGCATGGAATAGCTCTAAGGAAAACATGAAAACACAGGAAGAACTGAAAGTCCCATTTGGGGTTTAAGAATCTATCCAGACAACAGATCATAACCCAAAATAACATAAAACATGGAGGAGAGTTTGGAGTCACATGAAAGTCACTACAGAATGCAGAGCTACTTGGCTCCCCAACAGCTTTCAGCATGGAAGCCAAGTATCCTAGGAAGTCACTGCTTTTTAAAGAATAGTGATCAGAAGTGATTAGGAAAATAGCTGGCATGCAAAACAGAGAGGAGGAATGTGGGCATGATTTCTCTTGAATGTATACCAGAAAACCTCAACTCTGATGGAGTTTGTAGTGCAGAGGATGGAATAGGAAGAAACAGACTCACATTCTTAATCAATCTAAGATATTGAAATATTAGTGATAATGCAACATTGTTTATTCCATTCAAGTTGGAAAGTGATTATATGTGCTATCCTAGTTGATGGTGGGTTTTAGTTTGCATGTTTATTTTACTTTTGGTATGTGCACAGAGTACAGCAATTATGGTCTCACATTTGGCCTTAAACCCACAATACTTTAGGTGTCCAACGACGACAATTGCCCAAACTACCAGTGAAATAATTGAGTTAAACCACTTATAGATTTTGTTTACATGTTCTGAAAAATATATATTGATCACATAAAACAGGTATCACTTTGTTAGGGGCATTTCTGAAATGACAAATCTACATTGTCTCAATTAGAAGAAGGAGTGATAGGGCTATTTAAAAAAAAAAGAACAATAGATTCACTTAATCGTTATATGTGCCAGTTACTTAAAATACTCAGTGTGTATTTGCTCCTATAAAACTCACCGTGACCACATGAGAAAATCACTGCTCTTACTATTCTTAGTAACAGATGAAGAAAATTATATTTAGAGAAACTATACAATGGGGCTGTACTTCGATCCAAGGTAACCTTGCTCTGATGTCTCTTGTTCTCAGTTACCAAGTGTGTCCTTACTTTTTTCCTGGCATGCACATGAAATTGCATGTTCTGCTTGGCATGTACATAAAATTATATGTGGACCCTTAAGGCATACTGGGGAATATAGAAGAGTTCATTCTCACAGTTTACCTCTAACCAATTTTGCACATCAGGAGAAAGAAGCCATGAACTCACACTACTTCTGTGATAAAGGTATCACATACTACTCCTGAGCATTCATTCAGTTCCTCATTCATCCACTTATCCATTTCTCTTCCTGGTACGTCTTCATGCAAATATTTTTTAGTAGAATGTATCAGTTTAAACAATAGAACACAGCACCTCAAAAGCAGTAAGATGCCAACTACGATGATTGGAGAGATCATGCATACCATGTTGAACCATACAAAATTCATTTCTCTTTTTCCCCATAGTTCTGTCATAATATACAGCATGAAAATTGATTCTAGATCTTGGAGAGGAGACTAAGCCTTCTTTTCCAATTACTACATTATTCTTGTTGATTATTTGTGATGACTAGGTATGTGACCAAACTCTGGCCAACTAGTCTTCAGGAGAAGTTGTTGGAAGATTTAGCATTTCCCTCAGTTTTAAAAGAGAGAGGACTATAGGAAAAGGAATGTTTCTGTCTCCCACTAGGAACAAAGACAATGTGAGTAGTCTGAGACTCCTGCAGCCATGAGGATGGCAGAGTAGAGAGGATAAAACTGCTTGAGTCACTTTTGTCATTGGCAACTTACTCAAGTGACCTACCTAAATTCTCTGGACATAAAGTCATGTGAGATGCCATGTGAACTTGTTGCTAAACCAGAGTCAGGTTTTCTGTTTCTGTGCTCAGAGCATCTGGACTACCTGGTTTTGCCTCTGGAAGTCCCCATGGACATTTCTTCTGCAGTTAGTTATTGAAACAGGGGGTCTTTGCTTTTGTATGACCCGTGTGTTAGTCAGTTTCTCCTTACTATAATGAGATATCTGAGGCAGGCCTCTTGTGAAGAAGAGAGATGGCTCACAGTTTGCAGGTTCAAAGTTGAAGCTCTGACAGTTCCTTGTTTAGCTTCTGGTGAGTGGTGGATGGAGCCACTACATGAGGAGGTGGGGTGCAGAAAGCAGACAGACAGAGAGGGGTAGATGTGTTCTTTCCCTAAGAAATCCCTTCCAAGAACTACCAAAGTTGGTAAGACTACGTTAGTCCTTTTGTAGGAAGCACCTTAAATGAGCCAAGGATCTTCCACCATGTTGTCTCTCTTAAATTCCACCACCTATAGAGTGCCACTCTGAGGATAAAGCTTTTAAGTATGCAGGCACCTAGGATAGTTTTAAAATACAATATTTGAAAATTTTCCAGTACAATAATTTTATTGCATTATACTCAAGGTATTACACATAAACCCAATTACACTGAGGTCCAGTTACAAAGTACTAAAAATAACAACAAAGTCATGATACAGGAATAGCTATGTGTATGTATTAATGTATTAAACAATATTAGTCACTAATGAATTTAATAACATCTGTATTATAATAGTTTGGCAATTTTTGAAACAGCTATCATGTAATGGAAAGACTCCGATTTTCAATAGTGATAAAGCCATAGCTTTTCCTATTCTATTGTTTGTGGTCTATGGAGTTTCTTGGGCCCAGAATTAAGACCACTGAAGTAAGGAGAAGGCAAAGAATGTTCAATTTCATGGGCTCCTGAAGTCCTTGCAAATAGCGTTTCTTCCGTAAGTCTTTCACCTCAAATCCTGCACAGAGGCAGCTTCAGATTTGTTTTCCTTACCTGGTCTATTTTTTTGTTTGTTCATTTGTTTGTTTTTCTTGAATTTGCACATGAACATTTTGTCCTTCATCTCTGAGACTCACTGTGACACTTTCCTTCTTAAAGTTCCAGAAAGAAATCACAGAGAGAGAGAGAGAGAGAGAGAGAGAGAGCGCTCAGTTTTTCGAGCTTCTTGTCTCAGTCTTTTGAGCTACTGAGTTTACAATGAATGTATGGTTTTTGAGGTGAATATTTAAGCTCTTGAGGATGGCATATAGATCTTTTGCATTAATACTCCCATTCAGGAGTCAAACACAAATTTAGTCACATGTTGCTAAAACTCAGGAGCTCTCTGCTCATCCACTTTCCTTCTCTGGCTTCAGTCTCCTACAAAATGTTTTTAGTGCTATCTAGGACAGACTGGTAGCAGGCTATGCAACTTGATTAAATACAAACATGCAGAGATTATAGAAAGAAACACACAATGCTTTTAGCAGGGTGAGATGTATAGGAAGGGCTAAAGAACACCTTTTGTTTTCTTAAACTTTCTTGTGTTTTTAAATGTGATATTATGAGAATGCACTATTTTATAATATTATAAACAACTTTTTTTAAAAAGGGAATATTCTCTCTAAACATATTTAACTCCAGCAGGAGAGACCAGCTGCACTCATAACCTAGAAAAATTCCCTCAGCACTTTTACATTCCTCTCTTCATGAGGAAAACTGACAGCCCTCAGAGGGCTTTGTAGTTTACAAAGTATAGTCACAACCATTGCCTCCTTTGGCATTCTTAACACTTCAGTGAGATTGGCAGCCTGGTGGTGTTATTTTATTTTCATTTTGCAAATAAGAAACCGTGGCTCTAGTAAAAATGACTTTATTAATTGCTTTAGGAATTGGGAGTGCAAAACACAACCTCATAGACATAATGCTGAAGCACTGCTGGGACGCAGAGGAACTTGGGGTGCTGCACGCGGTGAGAGCAGAGTTAGGAAACAGATAGCAATGTACCCCTGCTGTTTTCCGCATGTCCCCAAAATTGTTTCCATGGCTATGCAGTGTGGCTACCACTGTCCCATTTTCAGGTGAAGAAATGTGTGTCTCAGAGTAGGAGCTTAACAGCCATTTGTGGAAGACCCAGAAGAAAAGGGACTCAGCTCCCTAGACAGCCAAGGACTAAGCAGTCAGATCTTTCATTTGAGCCCACACATAGCACGACATATCCATGATCCACTGTTTTTCTTTTTCCCCATTTGCTCTAATGTGAGCTGCATCACTACCACTTTTAACAAATCCTTTGTCCAGGAAACACAGGCTAAAAACACTCACTGCAGCATTTGCAGAGACTGTCAGGGAGGGTTGGGAAGTCTGACATATAGGCTTCCCTAGAACGATTCCCATCACTACCTTCCCTGGGCAGTGTGCAAGAACTGAAGCTGCCTTAGAGAAAGTGGGAAGGTTAAATATCTGTGTTTCAGCCATGGACTTTGTGCAAAGTGGCTGCTAGTCTGTGGATTACACTGCTCCCTGACCTTTCTGGGATGGAACATTCTTCACAGCTGTCATTGCGTCAGTGCATGAGTCCAGAAATATCATTAGGGGAGACATATTGGCTGGGGATCCATGCCAAGCCTAGGGGAGAGGGACTAAGCCAAGGAAACATGACCAGCAATCCAATAAATAGGCCTGCAGACAGACATGGATGCTGCTAAGGAGACCACGGGGGAGGCCAGGGTGAAGGGAGGTTTGCCTTCTCTGTGACCCTCACTGTGCTGAATTTCAACAATCTGCTTCTGTGTCTGTCTCCCTCATAAGTCTGCAAAGCTCAAAGGCAAAGACTGTCATACTCCACTATGTCTCCCTGAAATGCCTTACAAATGGTAGAAGTTCAATAAAATGTTACTGAAGTGAAACTACTCAAACCAAAATCAACTCATGCATTTTAGTTTATGGCTTCACTTATGAGAGTATAGAGGCTAAGTCCAAGACCTGCAACCAGCAAGCTAGAGATCCAGAAGAGCATATGGTCCAGTCCCTGATCAAGTTGGAAGGGTTGAGAACCAAGAGAGTTCATGGTGCAGCTCTAGTCTACAGCAGAGTCTGAGGGCAGAAGACATATGAGCCAGTGCAGGAACAGGTAAGTAAATGGTTTCTTGGCCTAACATTTCCTTTTATTTGGTTTTCGATGGATTGGATGGGCTCCCTCACAGTGGGGAGAACAATCTGCTTTATTCAGTCTTTCAATTCAAATGTTATTGTCATGTAGAATGATGCTTAGCCACACATCTGGACACCTCGTGACCCAGTCACGTTGACACATGAAAGGAATGATGAGGAGTTACCATGAAGCACAAGGAGAGAGGAAATGAGATAGTAGAACAAAAGTCAGTAACTTCTGGGGTGTTGAGCTGGTCCTGAGTAAGCAGCCAGAGCCCAGTTCCACATGGAACCTCTGAGAAAGTTCGTTGAATCTGACTCATATTTTAATTTTATTTTGGCAACATAAACAATTGGCACATTTTTGTCTTCCTTCTGCCCACTATGAGAAAGAACAATGACGACACACTACCCCAGGCCACAATTGCTCCTGGAGTAAGTATCTCTACTGACTTTAGAGGAAATCCTATTCCAAAGAAAGCAGAAGTTGTACAGCAGACTATTATTATGGTGTCCAGCAGAGCTTTGCTTAAATCGCATGGGCCAAATGAATGGACTGTGGAGCACAGAATACATCCACTACTCTACCCATCTCATTGTCACACATGTTCGCAGTGCTCTGAGCTTGCAGACTGCTACAGTTAAAACAAAGCTCCATGGTTTGCAAAGCACTTTGTCATTCAGTGAGTTAAAAATGATCTCTCTCCCTGAGTTCCGGGGAAGGTATGAGTCAGAGAGAAACTGAATGCCCCACCAAGAGAGTCCTGGTATTGAAGGACTGGAGCTGGAATGCCAATCTCTGGGCTATTCATCTGGTCTCCTGCTTCCCCAGCAGGAGTCTTTCTGTCTCCTCTCTTTATCCTTAGTATTCCAGAAATCAGAAAAATGAATCACTAAAGAGAACATAGAATCAGAGTAGTTCCAGGTTAAATCTGCAGGAAATCATAAGATTTATGAAGTCATAGGAGAGAGGCAGATGAGCAAGGAAGTACCCTGGACTAGAAGCCTAGATAGCAGAATTCTAATTGAGCGTGGCCACTACCCAGTCATGGAACACTCTTTCCCTTTCTATGTATGAACAGACTTTGAATTAAGATGGTTTGACTTATGCTTTTTCAACTTTATGATACAGCAGTAGTACATATTTAATAGAAGTCATGCAGGAATACTGAATTTTGAACTTTTCCCTGGCTAGTAATATGTGTTATGTTCCTCTCTCACTGTACTGCACAATGGCAGTGAGCTATGTCTCCCAGAAAGCTGTGAAATTGTGAGAAGAAACATCAGTGACTGTACAGTGTAATCAACTGATAAACTAGGATGCTCAATAGATTAGGCATGTTAAGTGCAAGTTTGACTCACAATATCAACATAGGGTGGAGTTATCAAGACATAATTTCATCATAAGTCAACGTGTGTAGAGAAAGAGAGAGAGAAATAGATTGTAATCATATCATCATCTGGCATCTTGGCAGGAAAATTATCCATTATAGTAGTATTTTTGAAAGAAGGTTGGTTTTGAAGTCAGACAGACCCAGTGGTATCTTGGTTTAATGAGTGATGCTTGACAAGTAATCTTGTCTTTCTGAGATTTTACTCACTTATGTATTAATCGAATTTAATATTTAACTTACAGCATCAGTGGGAAATGAGTGCTAATAAATATGCAGTTCAATATCTTTGCTTTGGGCATAGAAAACACAAATAAATAACTGTTAATTTAGCTGTGGTTTTTTCTGTTATTATGTTTAATGAAATAATTTTCTTATCTTGTCTATTTTTTTGAAAAGTTTGTTCATTGACTAGTTAAATCACTTCCTGCCTCTTTGTACTTTAAGAATGCAACTTATCACTGCATCATCTCTCTTTCAGTATTGAGAAGGGGGGAATAATCTTTATTTTGTAAAATATACCCAGCCATCTACGCTTGACATTTGAAAACTGCTAAAGCAATACTTCTTTTGCACATACTCAAAAATATATGTTGGACTGGATGGCTGATGATGTTCCCTTCATTCTCTTTAATTTAGTATTAACATTTTTTCTAAATACATGGATATAAAATCGTGACCAGTAAATATAAGGATAGACCTAGTTGTTTCACATATACTGGCATCTTAAAATACCCAATAAAAGTAGCATCCCATCTGGACTAAAGGGTATTAAGAAGTCATCTGGAATGTTCTTAAAATTATAGGAATGATTCTTATTACCTGAAGCTCCAGCAAATGATGCAAGCATTAGTGACCAAAAATAAGAGTCACAAGTCAGAGAAAGAAGGAATGCAAATTATAGAGTATCCAATATAGTTCCTCTTATGCTAATGCTTTAAGATCTTAATTTCTCATGCTATAAAGTGCAAACAAATTCACTGGGGTAAGAAACATGGCAATTTGTTGAGAAGTCCTTTGAGTTTTTCACCAACACTATGTCTTCCCTAAGGAACATCAAGACACTTGGAGGATTACCATGTTATCTTGGGCTATTGTGTAAAGTAAGTTCTTGTTTAGTGCTACATTCTCTGAGACAACAGTGATTCTGTACTTTGAATTTATTTTGTTGTAAAATTAAAGTAATGTGCATTATATCCATTTTGAATTTACCTCTAGGGAGGGTGAGTCAGCCTCTGTAGGATAATGTGTGTAATTTTCAAAGGTTTTAAGATCCTCCTGCCACTCATATCACCTAGTTATGATTGCTTCAGGGAGCGAAGACAATGGAAAGGACCAGACAGATGAAGAACAGGCAGCAGAATGTGTGTAAATGTAGAAAGATGAGGGCACAAAGTTACACACCTCATCTTAGGCTATTTGTACCTCAGACCAGCCCCTGTGGTTTTAAGAACTGTCAAGGATCTAAAATACATGAACTTTTCCATCTGCAAATTAATGAAATAGGAGTAATGCAAGCTTTTGAATTATCTGTAATCTTATTGTCATGTATATTATGAATCTTAAGCAAATATTGACTCCCTGGACTTCAGTTTCTCCATCTGTGAATAGTGGATTATCAGAGAGAAGATGAAGATCTATTACAAGCCGGATAGAATATCTGTCATTATCAGAAAAAGATTTGGTCATTTTTTACTAAACTGGGGCATGTCCTCAGAATTTTTTCAATTATTTTCCCATTTTATGCTCTTTCTGATAGCTTTTTCCTCTGTGTACTCCTTATTTATCTATGTTTTGTGAATCATAGAAACAAGCAACTTTTTTTTTGAAAATTGGGGAATAAATAACTGACCTCAGAATCTAACAGACCTGGGTTAGGGGCCTACTATGTGAAAAACTAATCTCATATGCTAGAGTGTGTGCTACAACCTCTATATGTCTAAATTCTTTATGTCTTCCATAAAAAAAGGGCATAAAGTAATCCAAAAGAGTTAAGTGAGGATTTAATGAGAAACTTTATTTGAAGTATAACTCAGGTCCTCATATATAATAAGTACTCAATATGTATTGGCTTTTATTAGTACACATAATTTTGAACTATATGTTAAGGTTTAGATTTAAAATATCCTTCCCTAAATCTCACGTATGTAGAGATTGGGCTTTTTGATTAGATTGTGAGTACATTATATTCATCAGTGGGTTAAATAGCTGATGAATTCACAGATGGATATGCTTTTAGAAGATGGACCTCTCTCTGCTTCCATTAGTTGAGCAGCTTTCCTTCTGCCATGCTGTTTCAACCTTGGAACCATCTGGCCATGGACTGAACCCTTGGAAATCTTGAACCAAAATAAACTTCTTCTAAGTTGGGGTTGTCAGATATTTTGTCCTAGAGTTGTGAAAGATTCTAATACACCAGGTACACAGAAATCCCTTGGAAACTGCATGTCTATATTTATGCACATAAATATGAATAAAATATACATTATTTATTCATCAATCAGACATAGATGAACATAAGTAATACAGGCATAAAAAATATAAAGATGGAAGGATGTTTATTATAAACTATATTCAGGTAAGCAGCACAATTTCACATTAGAAAAGTTAAGAGTTCTGGAAGCTATTGCAATGCCTACTAGTTCTTTCCAACTGAAGTATTTTACACTCCAGTCTAGATTCCACAAAGCACATGGACTAATCTTACTAGATGTCAAATATGACTATATGGCTCTTCAATTGAGGTTGAAATTCTTCAGCCTAAATTATAAGATATCACTAATATAACTTGTATGATTTCCTCTTTTGACTCTTACCAACTTGTTCCATATCCTAGTTATGTGCATTTTTCCTTAACTTGTAGGAAAAAACACTTTCTTGTGCATTTGGACTTAGCTCTTGGTTTTGCTTCTATGTGGAAGAACATGTGTATCATTCACTGCTTCTGACGACTAGCACCCTTCCTCTTTTGCGTGTGCAACTCCATTTATTGTCCTGGTCTTAATTCAAATAGTTTGATCTCAGTCTTTGAAACTTTTCCCTTCATCCAAATAGTCAATAAGCACTTTTCTTATTGAAAATATTGCTCATTGTTGAAGTTTAATCTGTTTCTAAATTGCTTTGCATGGAAATTTTGGGATAGCTTGCGCCTACATTTTGTCATTATTTTTTGCTTTGGGAGAAGAATCATGTCTTCCTAGCTCATGGGAAATGCTGTTAGCTTCCAACCTATCACTTTCTATCACAAATGCAATAGTTATTGATACAGTTTATATCAATAAAAGCTACATATCTCTCATCGCAACCAAGCTCATTATAATGAAAATGAAAAATGAAATATATTAAAGCATGATGCAAGAAGTCAATGCTTACTAAAATAAACCAATAAACACATATAATTAAAAGTTCTGTGAATTGAAAATTCTTTTGTTTGCAAAGTTTCTTGATGAGATTTGATGGTGAGAAGAGGCGAGTGGAGGCCAGAGTTACCGTGGTGCTATGTAATAGTAAAGGAGAGGGAGAGAGAGCTGAAGAGAGCAAAACAGTTAATGCCTCAGGCTTTTCTGTATCTAATCTGAGGAGCTGGCAAACAGTCTTTTTATCTTGGAGTTTGTGATTCAAGAGGTAGATGCCTGTAAGTCAATATCCAATGAGAATATTAAAGAAACCTAAATGTAAACCTCTACCTTTATAGTTTTTCTTATAGTTATACAACTAATGATAACATGATATAGGACTTATCACTGCATTTTTTAACAGGGAACCCATGTCTATTTCATGATGGTGCCTGCTTGCAATGATTACTTTGTTTGCATGCTCTATAATTTCTACTTTTTTTTGTACTGAGAATTGAATTCAGGACCTTAAGCTTGCCAGGCAGGTGCTGTGCTGCTGAGCTACATCTCCAGCCCTGTAATTTTTCTAAACCATTGCCATTGTGTATTTTTGCCATGTTTCTTCCTCATTAAGCATCTTAGAAGACATTTTCACTTAATATATTGAAAAGATAGCAATACCTTCATGACATGTTTTAAAAGCATAAACATTCAATGAAATCCTTAGAAGAGAACACTTGAGATAATACAGTAGTGCAATTGACATTCTACTGCCAGGAAGACCTCAGTGTTTGCACTTGCATGCGTGCAAGTTACACTTGTTTCAAGTTTTGTGAAGTTCACTTAAGTATTCTGTAAGTAGTCACAGCAAGCATTTGGCTAATGGGAATATGATAATTCAGTTAGGGCTATGTCCACTTGTTTACCATTAGCTGATTATGGTCTGAGACATGCTCCATGAAGTCTAAGATTTTGTTTCTGTTGTGGTGCATGTAATGTTATGTCTTCTACTGACAGCTCAGAACCACTCCCTGACCCTCCTTCTGTACTTGGCTAGAAAATGAGAAACTACAAGTCCTCGCCTTTCTTATCAATGGCTCTGATTTTGGCATTGCTAATACAAAGGCAAGAACGTGTTGTTAGAAGGTTATTAGAAGCGCAGAAAGATACGTCGGTATTCAGGTTTCTGCGGTAACAACAACCGTTGTGTGGCAGCAGCACCAGAGACTCTGTGGTGGGGACGCAGCTCTGCAGGCACTTGTAACAAGTGCAGCAAATTCCAGTCCACATCCTGATGTGAGGGTGGCAGCTTTCTTCAATTCTTGAGTGCTGCATGAAAATAGCAATCTCCTTTTTAAAAAAATTTAAAAAGAATTCCTTAGCCCTTCCTTTCGGTATTAAATTCATCTTTTTGAAATATCTGTATTCATTTCCATTTTCCTGGCCAACTCGACTCATACACAATTGCTCAGTGCTGGGTACCCAAGATCTTGGCCACAGAACCAACATGGTGTTCAGTGAGCACTTTAAAAATCACCACAGGAAGAAAATGTTCCACAGCCAGTGAGTGCTCTGGCCAAGATGTGAAATCAGGTCTTTTCCACATCCTATGTTCTTTTAAATACCCCACACTGAGTCTCAAGTGAGATGCGTTAAAGTGACATGCTGTGACTCACCAAGTTCTGCCTTGGTCACTGAGGTGGATGGCACAATGTGAAGAAGTCCTTCAAAGAAAGTGATGGAACAAAGACTTACATTTATATATTGCATTGAATTGAAGTCTTATCCATGTAAATATATTTGATTGGTGTTGTGTATAGTCTTTAATGCTTCTAAACACCTAAATGATGAAAATGGCAGCCTGTGTGTTTATTTCACAGGTCTTAGAAATCATAGTCCTCTTTCAAGTTGAGAAACATTTTGGGTAGACAGCAATTCGGTTACACCCAAGTAAATAAGAAGTAGAGAATAATGATAAAGATTTTGGAGAAGGAAAGTGTGCTTAATTTAACTATTTAACTGATTCAAAATTGTCATAATAAGGGAATAGGTTATAGGCACATACATATGCGTATATATACAAGATAAATACATCAAGTTCCGCTTAATTACTGTAGATTGAGTCTCCCATGGCTCCAACAATCCTGTTCCAATGTTGTTTATTCATAACACTTACCACCGTAAAATTTAACAAATACTTATTTGAAAATTCATAAAAGCCCTGCTTAAGCTTAGCAGAGAATGTTTCCAGATGGAAATAAAGAAAGGAACAGGAGCAGGGGTCCCATGAGGGCACTGATAGGCAATTGAAGGAAGTGAGAAAAGCCTTGCTAAACTGAGATATCAGGTGTAAGAGGGATGGAAGGTTTCTGTGTCCTAATTGACCCTTCAGATGAATTAAGTCAAACAAATGTGCCTACTGGGAGCCCAGCAATGGATCCAAAGACACACGAAATAAGCAAGTCGATTCACTACTCATTGACTCTGCCCATCTTATGTGGAATTATTTCGTCCCAAGAACCTGTCCATCAATTTTGTCTCACATTTGCATTCCCCTTTTAAAACCTTTGGTCTTTGGATTTGCTTCTAGTCTCTTCAGCTACTGACTTTTAGCACCATGATTTACCTTATATTGGCTTTAGTTTAAAGACTGTGTTAGCCAGCACTGCAGTTTCTAGTGGCTCCCCATTTCTAGCTGGCCTGTTTCATTTCTTCATATCAGGATGGTTTGAAGTGGTTTTTAGACAGGTGGAGGAAGAGATAGGGTAAAATGTATCAAAATTATGTAGGGCTTTATAATAGGCTAAGTAATATAATAGTGTGAAATTTACAAAATCGTTCATTCTTTATGCTATTGCTCTGAAACTTTGTTAAGTCTTCCCGGAGAATACCACGCTTTATCCTTTGTGGGGAAGAAGTAATGGTGTCCTCCCTTCTGACCACCCTTCACTGCCATGACTCCAGTGCTGAACTCTGGCTCTCATAGAGGATTAATAACATCCTTTCTCTAGATCAACAATTTTCAGCATGCACAATTATCCTGAATGGAAAAGGAAAGGCCTGAAGGCTTGTGTGGAAAGGATTAAATTCTTAGCTCTTCCATTTAAGTGGCTACATTTATACTTTGCAGTGCTTGTGAGTAGAGATAATGCAAGTGACTACCCTGCAAAATATTCAAAGTTTAATTACTTCGACAAAAAGTACATTCCTCTTTTCAGTTCAACCACAGAATAATTTTAGAAATGCTAAGTCTTACTAAATAACTTCTTAAATCGTAGTTAACAGTGCCAGGCTGCTATCCCAAATTCAGTAAAAAGCGGTGCCCACTAAAAGGGATGGAAGCTATAAGAGCGAAGAAAGTTTATGGGATGAAAAGAAAAGCTAGTAGGTGAAATAAAAATGTGCATATGAGCTGATTGAGTCTACCACAAACATTCATTGATGGGTGGGCTCACATATGCAATAAATGGTTTAACCCAGACTAACTGTGAAATTAAACCTGTCAGAGGGAGTACGCATCCACACAATCTATCAATAAACACGTGTCTGTTGGATAATGCATGAAAAGGGCTTGGCTAGTGTCAGACTACTACCTACAGAGTACCTTAAGTGAGCATTCTAAAAACTTTCTAAACAAGATTTAACTGTTTCCCTTGAGTTGACATTAGGATAGCCCCTTGCTTTGTCCTCCAGAATCTTCTGGATTCTACTCTAATTTCTCAGTTTTATTTCCTTCAGTCTTCCTTCCTTTCCTGAGTTTTGACTTTCTGTTTTGACTCTAGCTCCTTGGAAAACAGAGGCAAAAATCTTATATGATCCTATGGTGACCGTGCTGTCCCTGAGAAGTAAGAACAAGAAAAGCATGGGACATGATCTAGCAGTTGAAGGAGAGCAACTCATAGCCATGCTAGTCACACCCTTACACAAATTCCACTTCTTGAGGCTTCTGGAAACCTCCATAGAGTCTGTAATTAAAGGAAGGATTAATAATCTATCTCCTGGCTCCCTTTCATCCTCCATCTACAGTAGCTTGGCATTTTCCCTGCAGAGCACTGACTCCCACTAACTGCTGGATTGTGAATATCAGATCTTACGGAGAGTCATTGTGGGCATCTGAGTCTATGGGGACCTCACTAGTTTAGTGCTGAGATCATCGGAACTCAGTTTTGGCTGACTTGAAAGGAATTTCTTCCTGGAAGGCTCAACATTTAGTGGTGTAAAGAAAGCAGGTGCAGGTTCTGGTGCAGGATCATAGCCACAGGGCCTTGTGAACAAGGGCCATAGGAGTCATTGTGAGTTCTGAGGTGTATGATGGGTGACTGAGGCCTGGAGACAAGCAGGGGTGAGCTGGTTTTGCCAGTACACCCGCCTCTGTCCTTGGCACAAGGCTATACCTCACTCTCAGCTTAGATCTTCAATACCACATCCACCCCCGGGACATCAGATCTTCTTAATTTTGTGTCTTTGCTCAAATGCTACTTTCACAGTAAAGTACTCCCTGCTACCCAATTTACAGCTGATTCCTCTTCCATGACCCTTACTCCATTTTGTTTATTCATAAAACTTATCACTATCTGTTACAGATTAGATCTGAAAAGCCCCCACCTGCCCCCAAGACACAAGCTTTTAGAGATGGGCCTTTCAGAAGGTAATTGGATTATGCAGGCGCTAATTTCATCAGTGGGTCAACCCATGAATGAAATGATAATTTGAAGGTGTTATTAGGAGGCAACATGATTTTAGGAGATGGGTCCATTTGAAAGGAGTGAGGCATGGAGGCAGGATCTTGGGGGCCCTCTTCCCCAGCCCTGTCCTCTCTGGCTCTTTTCCTTTCCCTCTTTTTCTTGCTCACATAAGATGAGCAACTTTCATCCACCATGACCTTTTACCACAATGATTTTAGGCCCGTACCACAGTGTTTTAGGTACTGGCGTAAAATCAATGCAGTAATGAACTGAAATGTCTAAAATCAGCTGTTTTTTTCTAGGTATTTGATCACAGCAATGAAAAACTAAGTAAAACCCTATGTAAAATATTTTGTATTTATTAAATGATTTATATGCTTAGTGTCAATCTTCTTTCGTGATTAGAAGCTTTGAAAGTCTGGGGATTTTTCTGTCTTGTTCATCATTGTATTCCTAGTATGGATAGAGTATGTGTTCAGTATTCATTTAAATATTCAAATTAGAAGAATAGAGAAGAGAGTGACTGAGCAGGATACAGTCCCCATTAAAAGAAAGTCTAGATGTCATAGGAGGATACAGGCAACTATTCAGTGTGACAAATGTTTCACTGCAAGTAAATTCAGGATGGCAATGATCAGAGCAGAGGCATCGTTTTGGACTGAGTGGAGTGACTAGCTGAATGATGCTTGCCTGAAACTTGAACAAAATTTCAGAGACCTGGCAAGAGTCAGCCAATGAAATGTGATGTGACAAACAAACAAAAAAAATAAACCCTCTGCATTCTTTCATGCAATCACGAGGTAGAGATTGGGAATCCAAATTCTGTCTGAGCATGAACACTATTCACCCTTCACTAGCTGAATAGCCTCAGGCTAAATACACAAACAATAATTATCGCAGCCTTCACAGGTTTGGAGTAAGGAAATTCATGAGAAAATCCATACACAGTGCTCAGTACAGGACCACTGGAAGTGCTGAACACAGATTCACTGTCTTATTGGGATTAATGGGCATTAATTTATAGATTATCTCTAATAAGTGCCAGAAGCTGAAATACCTTAGGCATATGGTGACAAGCAAAATGAACCAAGTCCCTCTCTCACAGAACTGTCATAAGGAGGTAATAAATAAGTACATACACATCTGAAATGTTTTTAAAACAGGCATTTCTGTGAATCAGAGAAACAGAGATGCAGAATCCTCTCAGGGAGAGTTAAGTAAGGCTTGACAAAGAAGTGACATTTAAG
The DNA here is from genome assembly GCA_004365215.1 of Cuniculus paca. Classification (NCBI taxonomy): domain Eukaryota; kingdom Metazoa; phylum Chordata; class Mammalia; order Rodentia; family Cuniculidae; genus Cuniculus; species Cuniculus paca. Next base: position 14,506 of record RJWT010003637.1, on the reverse strand, counting down.
CTCAGATCTGAAGAATGAGCAGGAACCAACCAGTGAGAACAAAAGCTGTGAGTTCTAAAAGTAGAAAGAGAGATTTGTGTCTGAGGCTCTGAAAAGTGGTCGATGTCTGGAGGGCAGAGATAAGGTTGGGAGGACTGAGACTAGGTGAGAGAGGTGAGGAGAGAGTGACCCTCCTTTGAGGCTGAAATAACAGCTTTAAATGTAATCAAAGCACAGTGGAAGTTCATCAGATGGCTTCAAGCAAGTGCATCACAAGATCCAGTCTGATTTTTAAAAGGCCACTCTGGCTCCTGTGTGGAGAATGGATTGGAGATAAAGTGGGAACAGTGGCCCATGAGTTGGCAGTGTGTAGTAGACCTTAACACTAGAAGTTGTCACCAACAGATGTTTGTCGTTGAGATGGTGTCTTTGGAACCACTGGAGCTTTGTGTCTTCTCTCTGGGGGTGGCACACCACAGTGCATGAGACCAAGTGATGCATGACTGTGCTCTAGAACACATGGGAAGGTCCATCTCTCTGTGCTAAGGGAGCCTAACGTGGGGCATTCACAGACACTGAGTTTCTGGCCCCATTGACGTTTAGTCATCAATTACTAAGTCTTAATGCTCGGTAGTCATGGTCGACAGTGTTGGTGATCAGTGATTCATCTGTTTACCTCTCAGGAGACACTTGTAAGATTTTATGACAACTCCCTGTGCCACATTCACCCATAAAATTTCACCTGGGACCAGTGACAGAGAGGACCTATTTAAAAATCATAAGCTATTCATCAAATTGTAGTAGTTCCCCAGAAAGAAGCCAATGGTGGTTTACTGTTGAGGCTGTCGAAAATCACCTGAAATACATTAAAAAATGTTATCTCCTGTGACCTTATATATAGTAGATATTGTATACATATATATACAGTAACTTCTGAAGTCTTTCTCAAAAGATTAAGTTAAAATAAAAATTTCGTCATCACCATCAACATATGACAGCAAGAAAACCAGTAACTATCATACAGCAAGCTTTCATTCTAGGCCTTAAACAACGCTATGCAACTGCTTATTGATCTCAGCCCAACCTCACAAGAGCACTGTCAAGTAGATTATGCTATTTCCCATTTTACAAGTGAGGAGATTATGGCAGTAAAGTTATGTAGTCTCTACCACAATGCCCAGCTGGAACATGGAGTTGGTAGTCAGGTGTGTGAGACTCCAAAGCCCGTGTATTCACCACAATGATGATGACTTGAAATCACCCAATTCTGGATGTAAATAACAACATCACAATTGCATGTGAGAAGGAGAGACAGGAGAGGAAACTTCATTTGAATGTCTCCCATTGAAAGTACCTGTCTGACCCTCATTTTAAAAAGTAGTTGAATGACAACATCTCTAGTGCTGTACTGGAATTTTGCTTTTATTTCTTATCATCTCTAAAGAGTTCCATTCTCCATTACACCTCAGGGAAAATGTGCTTAGAATGCCATCTTTATCAGTTTATCAAAAGCCAGCATAGTACCCATAATTTTTCCTGAATGAAACAACAAATGGCGAGTGCAGGCTTTCTGAAGATGAATGCAGGTCAATTGCTAGTCTTTGAGCAGGATCCTCAGGCTAGCCCAGAAGAAGAAATGAAAAATAGGGAAAATGTTCCGCAGAACTTTATAATACACAAAACTTTGGACAGCATTGAATTGCTCTGCTACTACTAAATATGAAATATAAAACTCCAAATTGATTTATCTTTGTAGTTGTTGTTTTTGTTTTCTCAAAAGAAATAGTTTCTCCAATGTTAATCCAAGAGTTGATTGCCAAAAATCAGGCTAATGTCTGACAGCATAATTGTAAAGCAGAGACTTCAACTTTTGCCTCCTGTGTAACTACCTGTGCTTATCTATGATATTGGCTACAGCTGGGAATGATCAACTGTAGGTTTTTCAGATCAGTCTGCCATTGGACCTTGTGTCTTCATCTCCTGAAACATTGTCTATTCTATTGAGCTCCAGATGTCCTTCTAATTTCTTATGTTATTCACTTTCACAGGTCTTCTCCCTAAAAGACCTTCTACCTTCTCTTCCTAGCTATACCTTTTCCTACTTACACCTCAAAGGTGAAGTTTCCCTCCTAAGATCTTTCTGTTTAAGAAGAGTCACTTTGTGTTCCTTCAGATATCCTCTCCTCCTTTTCTCTGTCCATTCATTGACTAGGCACGTATCAGGATAGGCTTTATGCTAGGTGAAATGGATTCACAGACTGTAATGTTGAGGAAAGCAGAATGTATTCCACTGATGCACCAGTTAGTATTTAAGAACAGTAATGTATGTGCACATGCACACACACACACACACACACACACACACACACATGTCCCAGTGAATAGTGCTTTCAGAATGCAGTGATGAAACGCTCCATCCACATCTAATTTCACTCTACCAATCTGTCTTCACCTAATAGGAGATTGGACAAGGATGTGTACAATTGGTTTTTGCTACACAGAGCAAGCAGGCTGTGCTTACTACTACTGCTTCTGTGTTAGTAATACTACTACTACTAATGCGCCACTACCATTGCTACTACTAATGTGATAATGTGCATTTACTCCTAGCTAATGTACATCATATATATATATATATATATATATATATATATATACATATGTTTATATATCATACACTGTATACAGCAGAGATGGAAAAAGGGGAGAACAAAAACCAAAACCTTAGAAAGAAGTGTAGAGATGTGCAAATTTCCTTGTGTATTTTATCAAGAGAAGAATAAAAAGCAGAGAGAGGTAGTACAAAGTTTGTAAATTAGTGAACATTTGTGAGAATATATGGGTGCTTATATAGAAGCAAGAATGAGTAGGAGAGTGACACAGAGGGGAATATATGTGCTTGGTAAGAATGTGGAATCGTTCCAGTTGAACTGCAGAAGTAAAGGAAGGAACATTGCTGTGCAATTGTCTCCAGCAGAAGAAACAAGAAGGTTCAGCTACTCATGCTGGCCTATTAACACTGGAATGCTATTAACCCAGAGCGAATTGGCTGCTGCTTCTGGCTTGTTTTCTTAGAGAGCTTGTAAAGAGAAAGCAAGAGCTGAGTTGAGAGTGTGGAACAAAGCCCTGTGGAGTGACCACAATGTGACATTTGCCAGTATCTGTGCAATGGTTATGCATGCTCACTATCAAAATGAGTGAAGAAGTTACTGTGATAGGAATTCATTTTACTTGCCTCATAATCCCGTTTTGTAGACTGAAAACCCAAATTACAAGGAAGACAAGCAGATTTGTTCTCAGCATCGTGTCCAAGATCCCAGGGGCAACTGCAATTGCCGTATAGGCAGGGTACAGACTGTACATGTGGGCTGCCTGTGTCCCTTACCTAATGGTCAGAGGCAGAAAGATCATCCCAGGCAACACATGGAAAGAAGTAGGACTCGATGGACAAGCACCTGTGTGAAGGAAAGAGAATATTCCAGGAAAGAGGGAGAATAGCATCATAGAGAGGTGGGAGATCTTATTCTGAGGAAATAGAGATGTGGTAGATGGGAGCAAGGACTGGATTACCTTTGAAGAACAACTGTGCTGATGTTCAAAGGAGCTGGAGGGAGATCAATTGTGTGTGTTTTCTCAATTGAGCATAGGTGTGCTTGCCTTGTCTTCCTTCCCTTCCCTTTCATCCTTCATTTCCCTATGTGCTTCTTTTTGCCTCTCCCTCTTCTCTTTCTTCTTTTCTCTCCTTTCTTTTCATGGTCGGATAATACTTTGCACTATGGTTGTGATTTTTCAGTCTTAGTAAGTCTCATTATCCATCAGCCCTCATTCACTGAAGTTTACTCAGTTATTGCTTCAGGGAAAGTGGAGAACCAAGATGAGAAAAAGGGATATTCAGTGCTGTGCTCTTAAAAATAGACTCTCGAAATGCATTCAAGACCCATCATTATGCCAAGAAAAGCCTTTGCTTATAAAAGTCACACTGTTCTAAAAGAAGGGAATTTTCTAAAATTCAAATGATGGTAGGATACAAAAAAGTAGGCCTTTTGGAGATTTGGAGAAGCAGAGGTAGGTAAAAAGATTAAAAAATAAAGACATGTTGTATGCATGTAATAATTCCTTAAAATGCATGTCACTATTACATAGTGAAAACATATGCTAATTTTTAAAACAGCTTTATTTTAAATTTAAAGAGTCACTGATTGACTCATTGGAATGAAAGTTCTCACCAAAAGCCATAGACTATAAAGAATGGAAGATAGGACCTAAGGCAAGTTCTTTTCTGTGGGAGGATAAAGGCACTCCTGGGCCTGAGTAGGAATATTTGGAAGATTGGAGGACGCACAGTCTGGGTGAAGAAGTTGCCTGGCTCCTGAAAGCAATCTAGTATTGCTACACTCTGCACCTTGAGGATAGGGCTTAGAAATTCCTACTTTGAAATAGGTTCTGAAAAAGATGAGGATTCTGCCCACTTTTTTTCCCCAGTGCTCAGGAGACTTGTCCTGTACCCATGTGGAGCAGCCTCACAGAAGTTGGTAGGGTGTCTGGACAGAGAGAGAGTTGAGATTCCCCATAGTTGGTCAAGAACATTTTTTAGTGCCAAGGTTTCCTGTTAATCCCAATGTGTCAATATGGAGGTGACAGTGGCCTCACTGTGCTAAAGTCATGGTTGGCAGGACCACACTTCTTCCTCAAAGACACGTCAGTTTCCTCACCCTTTCCACCCTGCCCCTGACGCATCTTGGTTAGTGGCCTCTTCCCATCTTCCAGGGCAGCGAGACAGCTTTGCTCACGTCCTTCCATAATCATAGCTCCCTCAGACTCTGAGTCCTGCTTCCTGCTTCCACTACTAAGCGTGATTGTGTTAGTCCCATTCAGATGTTCCACAGTGACCTCCAGAATCAGTGTCCACTACTAGCAGCCTGGGTTCCATCTGCACCTTAAGCTCCTTGGGGTGGGAAGGGACAGTTCTGAGGGCCACTTGCTCCGGATGCCGCAGATAGCCTCTCGCTAGGATAGGTGGCGGACATCGCCAGCAGAACCTGCAGGTGCCGGAGATGGGGCTCTGACCAGAGATCTGCATGTGTGATATAACTGGAATATTCCCATCACTCTCGGGAAGAAAGAGAGGGAAGAGAAAAATAGCAAAAAATTCATGAATAGCCTAAATTAACCTGACGAGAGTCTATGATTTAAAATAGAAGAGACAGATAACCTTAACGGTAACAAGATTCAAAAACATTTTTTGCTGACATCAGTGAAACTGCAGGAAGGTTTTATTACCAAGTTATTTGAGTTCTACAAAATACAGAAAACTACATGCAAGCATATGATAATGCCAGTATATAAATTCCAAGGCTATCACTTTTTTTTGACTTTGTCTTTTTTCTTTCTTTCTCTTTTTTCTTTTTTTTCTTTCTTTTTCTTTCTTTTTTGTTTTTCTATCTATACTTGGGATTGAACCCTAGCCCTTTACACTGAGTCACATCCTCAACCCTTCTAATTTTTTTTCTTTTATTTTGCAACATAATCTCACTATGTTGCCCAATGTGGTCTTGAACTATTGATCCTCCTCCCTCAGCCTTCCATAATGCTGGGATTATGGGCACATACCACCACACTTTTTCTTATTTCATGTCTTATTTCTGCTTATATTTCTTTATCTTGGTTTTATTTTTCCCCTTTCTCTTCCAAACTTCCTTGATTCCCTCCTTATTATTTTGCTGTCTCCACTTTATTTTCCTCTTCTTCCTACTGGGTAACTTCACTTTTCTCCTTCTTTCATTTTCTTCTGTTTTTATATCTAACTTGGTTACAAATGAGAAAGAGAGAGAGAGAAAGAGATGGGGGTGAGACTGTGTCTTACTGCTTTTGTCCCCAAGACTTAGTCTGAGGCCTAGAAAATGTCAGAGGCTTAGTAACTGTTTATGTGCTAAATGAATAAATTAGAGGTTGAATCCTCTGTCTACAGTAAGGCAGGGATGCCACAGAATGTCAGAGAGCACTGCTTGTGCTATGGAAATAGAAAGAATTGCTAGAGTGCATTAAAAATAATGTTAATTATGTTTCCCTTTAATGATCCAAGTTTCTCCAGTTGTCAAGTGAATTATAACCTTTTAAACATGCCCATTTGGGAAATACTTCAAATGAGAGCCAGAAGATTTGAAGGAGTCAGAGTAATTGGAATTAAATTTATATGAAAGAGTTTTCCTTTTCAATGTTGTTTAAATGAGCTAAAATAAGTTGATGTAGCAAAAAAGTTCCAAATGGATAAAGGCAAAAAAAAAAAGAGAGAGAGAGAGATTACCTCACCCAAAGCCAAATGCCAGAGATGAACTGATCGGTAAAGAACTATTCTCAGAAACAACAGGCTAGAAGGCTCTTAAACCGCAGGGCTCTGAAAGTTTCTTCCTTTGAAAATAACCTGCTCTGAAAATAGCACACAATTCACTGAAGGACAGCAATAACTCCAAATTATAGGAGTATCCAAATTATGGACTGAATACCTTGGTGATTGTGTTCCTGAAAATGTCCCTTAGGAGAAAACGTTTCTGATTTCATGAAGCATTTGCAAGAAAAACACCACCAAAATCAGCCTCTAGACCTTCCAAAGTGGATAGAGGAGGCTAAAAATGAAAAAGAACAGTCACAAAATGGGCCAGGAAAACAAAACAGCAAGAAAAAACCCTGCCTGGAGTTGAAGATCGGTATCCGATAATAACCGGCTCTGGGGAACAGGCCGAAGGCACCAAGGTAGTTGAAAAAGAGGATGAAAACGACTTTGTTTTCTTTTTAGTATTTCGCACACATTGTTTTATTTAATCTTTTTGGCAAGCATCCAACTTCATAGATATACACTCGTTTTTCAGAAATGGAACTTAAGATTTACAAAACTTTCAGTAACTTGCCCACTCCTGCACAACCCAGTGATGACACTGAGATTTGAGCCTCAATCCATTCCTCAGTCTATGTGCTTATGCAGTGAGTGCTACATGCACTTTCTGTGTGTGGCCATTTGCTGGTTCATTTATTTATGTCATTTGTGTCTTATACAGATTATATCTTGGGCCGTGTAGAACTTGGTCCCCAGGAACTGGAAGGTAAGGCACCTATCATCCTCGCTGCCAACGAAGTGAGAAAAAGTTAATCATCATCATAACCCTCATTACAATTCCCTTGTTTTCCATCCAGGAAGATGGTTATAGGGCTTCAGATTGTGGGTTCTGGCCACTAGCTCTTATTATACATCCTTTTAGATAGTTCTAAAGCAAGATCCTGAAAGTAGGAAAACCCGTGGTATGGTGGAAGCAGAGAAATTAGTCCAGGAAACAATCTAGAGTAACAGAAAAATATCTTCTAAATTGCTCATGCTTTCCAAAAGGTAGGTATGTGCATACACTTGCATGTGTCATCCTAGCTGTGAGAGAGTCTTGGAAATGTAGTGTTTAGTTTTCAGCCTCTGGAATCGTAAAGACTCAATCAAGGAAGTAAGAGCGAACACTAAGTGTTAGGTTTGTACAGTTGACACATGGAGGAAATGAAGAATTTTGTTTTTCAGCTGCTGCTGCAGAGAAAGGTAAAAGAAAAAAGAATGAGAATATGGGTGACATGCAATGGGTGGTCCTTTTCTTAGAAAGGAGTGGGCATCATGCAGAAGCAAGGGAAGCTATGCTCTTCACAGAAATGATCCACTGGAGTTGACCTGGAAAGCCCAGAACCCAAAGTGCTTCTGGCAGTCACCCTGTAACCTCAGAGGACGGCCTGTCAACACAGGAATGGAACGAAGGACTGGGAGGAAACAACGAATCCAGAATTGTGTTATTAAAATGCTTTCAGGCAGTCACAGTCAAGGCCTTGTCTTCCCTGCAACTATTTGACAACATAAGCAGAAAAATGTGATTTCAGAAAATTAAGTTTTGCCCCTGATCTCTTTCAACCAAGAGTCTTCTTTTTTCATTTTTAAAGAGGGAAAAACAAAACAAAATATAAGAAAAATAAGAAACAAAAGAGATAAACAAAATAACAAAAAACACATAACAATAACAATATAGGTTTTCAAAACAAGGTGGTAGGCACATGACAAAGGTCATTTCGTACAGTTATCTTCAAAAGAGTTACTTAGATTAGCAGACACAGACATGCTAAATTGATCTAATCCTATGAACGCCAACTGTTTTTCTTCTAAGAACTAATAGAATAGTACAATCATCTTAGCTAGCTTAAGTGTATATATATATATATATAAATTTATATCTTTTTCCTTTTGCCAAAAGTGTTCTTAACCAGAATTCCTTCTCATGACAGTAGAAGGAAAGAGGCCTATAGTCTTCAGATTGCCAATTGGATCATAAAGGAAAATAATGCTAGGGCTAGGAGTGACATAATTATTCTGATAATTTAGTTTCAAAATAAAACATGGATCAGTCTGTTTTCAATTGTTATCATGCAATATTTGAGGTTTGATAGTTTGTACAGAAGTTAGATTTACTTAATTCACAATTTGGAGGTCTAAGAGCATGGTACTAGCATATGCAAGGCCTCGTGGCTTCACACAGCATGATGGATGGCATCGTAGCAGGAGTGCATGCCAGAGACAGGGAGCGCATGACAAGACAGAAACAGAGAGGGAGAGGCTGAGGGAGAGGGAAGTGATACAACAGAACTTGGTCTATAATTGCTCATTCTCATGAGACCTCTGAGAGTAGCACTTATCTTTTGAGGATAGCACACCCACAACCTATCTCTGCCCACCAGGCTCCATCTATTAAAAGTCTTGCTACCTAAACACTAGCAGGTTGGGGACCAAAACCGCAGTACATGAACCTTTGCAGGGAGGACACTTGAACCTTACCCAAACATCACCATGGCAAACAGAAGTAGATCTCACGGGTAAGGAAGAGAGCCAGATGAGCACACAGAGCAAGGTTCTGTTTCCAGAGCTTCTACCTGGGGAGAGAGAGAAATTATGATTGGAAAAGAAGCCAGTAGGCAGCTTGACATCCTTGTGCAGAATGCTCAGTTCTATTAAAGACCTAGTCTTTAATAAGTTAATGAATTATCACAGGACTGAGAAATGCTACCCAAACCAGACAAGACTGACAGCCCTAATCTAAGCAAAAAATGTATGTCTAGTTTTAAAGTTTAAAATTTTTTTGATGGATAGCCATAAATAATATTCACTAGTAGTTGCTTCTTTTCTATACTCAGGCACACAGAAGATGCTAATTCTCAGCTACCTTCCTATCAGTCAGAGTATAAGACTAGTCTTCTCCAATAAAAAAAGATCATAAAACAGGCGTGTTGCAGATAGGAGTATGACAAGACTGAGCCCAGCTTGGGCAATTTGGACTTAGAGAGACTCTGGCTCAAAATAAAATTTAAAAAAAAATTGGGGATATAGCTCAGCTTGAAGGTCCTGGATTCAATCCACAGTGCCATTAAAAAAAAATCGTAAATAACATATATAACTTCTGAGTAGAGGTCTATCAGGGCACTTGCATAATATTCTCTCTCTCTCTCTCTCTCTCTCTCTCTCTCTCACACACACACACACACACACACACACACACAATCATGGAGTCTACATGGGGTAGGTCCAAGGCTAAAAGATGGCAGAACTCTTAGAACTTATTGAATGAAGTCATCTCCAGTCCACCTGGATCATGTGAGATGAGCAAAAGAATCTGCAGTCTAAAGACACTGAATTTAAGGGCATGCCATGCTTTTATTGCAGCATTTCCTAGCCTAGAATGAATTAATACAGGCATACTAAGATGGAATGAGAAATCTAATTCTATCTTTATCTTTTGTGTAAGGGCCAATGATTCCAAGGCAGAGACAGACCAGACAGGCCGTGTGCGGGAACCAGGGAACAGGCTATGGACTTGATGAGACTAAAGCATACAGAGTAGTGTAGTGGAAATCTCTGCAATCAATGGCAAAGAGACCTAATCTGATAAACAAAGACAGACATCAAGACTAGAACAAATCTAGTCTCTAATTGCAACTTTGCAGTTCCTACTTAAGTGCTACTCTGTAAAATTATAAATGTTTTTGCAGTCTGAATTTATTGATCTGTAAGGAAGAATTAAGGCTTCTGTTTTGTGAAAGTTAAACGCAAACATAAAAATATAATAGTCACTCAATAAATGTTCTTTAGCAGCTAAAGAAGCAAGAAATCCTCAGAAAGTAAAATTAATTACTCAGAATCAAGCTGCAGCTTACTTAGGAATCAGTAATAGAAGCCAGACTTCTGGTTTTCCTCCACCCTACAGATTGCCTCTCTGTGAAAATGAAGATTTCACACAGGTGATGGTGTAGACTGTGTGCTCTCTCTTATATATCATCAGTCACCATCTCAGTCAATCATCATGTGTTGACTAAAAAATCAGACATAAATGTGTGATAAGTGCTATCCCTATTCCCTATAATCCTGACTCAGAGGTAATTTTTCCTCATTTCCTCTCAGCTTTATATTTTGCAATGTATTGGAAACAAGTTATACTTATAGTCTTCATTATACTTCCATGAAAAAGGAAAAGTCCATGTATTTAATGTAGCTTATGTGAAATAACAAAATTCTTTAGATCTAAAGTCTTCTTCAAGAAGAAAGAAATGTCCCCAGATTAATTGGACAAAGAACCATTTGCCCATAGTTGATGGGTTCAAGTCATCCTTGATGAGGTCAATATCAAACCATTACTATCTGATGGCTGTTCAATGACCTATGTAAAATGAGTTGGAGATTCTATTTCCTTGCATTGAAGACAATTTCTCAAATTAAATGAAAAATAACATCAATACAAAGATGTGCTGATGATTTATTTGGAAGAGAGAAACATCATATTAGTGTTTTCTGTTCATCACAGATGGGTCATCTCAGAAGATTAAAACATGACACTAAAGTTATTTATCTTTGTAGCTCAGAGAAAAAACTTCTACTCCCAGTTCCTTAAAAACTATGTGATACACATATGACCCACAGTGGTGAGTTGATTACAACTATCGCCCCCAGAAAATCACATTTCCTTGTAGTCACCACTTTGTAAAATCCCATACCACACTGTTTCCCAGTTGGACCATATATTTTCCCTGGCTCCTGAAGAAAGCTGTAGAAATTACCAAATAGAAGCTTGAACGCTTGTCCATTGGGGTTTGTCTCTTTGAAGGCCGGTCACCATCTAGAAAGTCCTTCTTTGTTGAAGAGATCACATGCAAGTCCTGCACTTTATTACTCCAGTCATGTCAAAAAGGACAACGTGGACATGTGCCATCTCAGGACAGATTCATGAATGAAGTACCAAACAGAACTGAAATAAACTCTTCCTGCCAAGGTACCCCATCTCAGCCCACTTTTACTGCTGAAACAAACATCTGACAAAGGATAATTCATGGAGAAATTTATTCTCTCAAATTTCTGGAGACTGAGAAGTCCGAGGTCAAGACACCAAGAGATTCTGTGTCTGGTTTCTGCTTCCAGTACATAAACTTGAGCACACCAGAATGGAGACATACTTCACACATGGAAGACATCCAGAAGGAGATGAACCTCCTCTGTCAAGTTCTTTCCTGAAGGTCCTAATCCTTCCCTGAGTGTACCATTCTCATGACTTCATCATCTCCCAGAAGGACTCACCTGTTAATGCTGTCAAATTGGTCATTAAATTACAGCATAATAAATTTTATGGGACACATTCAAACCCTGGGACCTGTCTAATTTGCCACCTCATAGAACTGTGAGCAAACAATTGGTCACTGCTTTAAGCCACCAGGTTTTGGGGTCGTATGTGGTGCAACAAATGTTAACTGATGCAGAGGTTAATATGCTGACATGATCAAGTTTCAAATAATTGCTTTCCGAACATCTTCCATGATCTTCTCACTATGATTTCATGAGGATGTAGAAATAAACAAAACAAGTGACACACTTTTCCATAGAAGTCATAAAGTCATGGCTTTTGTCAAAAGTCTGTCTTGTAAGCACATCATAGTTTGACCAATGGGATGCTTTACAAATATTGAATTAAAAACTGGAACTACTTAATTAGATTCAGCTACTTTTTCACACTAAGAAGAAAGGGAATCTTTGGCCCACACCCCAACAAGCTGCAAATTCCTGAATTAAGCAATGGCAGTCATCCCTGTCCGTGCTGAGGCAAGCTTTCCAGTCTGCAGTTCCCACCACCCCACACCCTCCCCATGAATCTGAAAAGTGGGGGCAGTTGTCTACTTTTTCTTTTTCTTTTGCTAGTGGGGTACCTGTAAACACCTACACACAGGATCCATATAGGTTCTAATAGACTAGATGGATATAGAATTATAATCATCCAGAAAGACAAAAAGCTGAAGTATAGTATTACGCATGGAGATTGCTAATGTAGCCTTTCCAAAGTTCAGAAATTCATTCCTCTATTGCTGCATCAGATAAATCTAGAACTTTCATTGTGTCATGCAAAAATTAGACATACTAGGTTATATGACCATCTTTTAGGAAATAGCATCAATTTCTTTTTGGACCATAGATACCCTGTGTCACAAAATCCTCGCAATCTTGCAAATGTTCTCAAAATCACTGGACAGCATTGCAGACTGTTCAAAGCTGAGCCACTGGGCCCTCATCAGGCAATCTGAGAGGACAGGACAAATAAAATCCTTCAGGCTATCAAGCTCCATGGAGGAGCTCGACTGGAAAAGATTTCTCCCTAACTTAGTCCTGTTGTTGTAACCAATCTATCTTTGTCCTGGCCAAGAATTTGAATCATTTTTCAAGATTTTGACCTGAAGAAAACAAATGCATATTTCATTAACATTGATTCATTGAGTGAAGAGTTCCCATTTCCCCACAGCAACCTTTGAATATATCCTCAAAATCTGGGGCTCCACGCTCTGAGAATACATTATCAGCTTCCGTGGTAGCTGGCAACTCTCCTACGGACAAAATGTTTTGAGATAACACTTTGGCTCTCTCTCCAAATCTATGGGAGAAGATAAATTAGAAAAAGAAATACCAGAGGTCTGATAGGTATGAAATAATATCATCATTATTCTATTATTTACAGTGCCACTCAGCACAAAATATCTATTATTAACAACACTTCTCACTGTGTGCTTATGACTGTTTAGAGTTTTTAGCAAAGCTGTACCATAAAACAATGATTGGCTTCAACTGACATTGGAAAAGATTTGTTGTTGTTTATGTTTTCTCCTCTTAGGGTTTTGTCTTTCTTGTTGCAAATATAAACATATATCTTTTCATGGAATTTGAGTTAAAGCTGCTGCATGCTTGGTTATTTCAGGGATCAGTAAAGTACAGGCTTTGAGCTAAATCCAATTCAACACCTATTTTTTACAGACAACTTTATTGCAACACAGCCACATCTGTTACTCTAGTTATTGTGTATGGCTGCTTTTGCACTACAGTTGCAGAATTTAGAAGTTATAACCAAGACCCTGTGTTCCACAAAGCATAAGGCATTTTTTGTCCATCTGGCTCTTTATGAAAGTAAATTTTTTGATCTCCAATCTCAACACTTTCTTTGACTAAGATGGAGAAAGGACACTGTTAACACAAAACGCTATTCAAAACATATTGATAAACGTGAGAAAGACATATTAATCTTCTAAATGACTTAAGCATAACTTTTGAAGCTAGAACAAATACTCAGATCATCAGATACAACATTTTTAAATGCAGAGGAGAAAACCATGAAACTTTTCTCCAGCGATTCTTGTCTCTCAAGTGCTACAGTTCTTGGCCAGTCCTCTCCCCTCACCCTCTCCTTGTATCTTGTTGGCCTGGGACTATTTTCTGAGCAATGGCCTGTCAGCCACAGTTGAATGCAGCCAAGTGTGATTTTCATAGCTGTATTGGAAGCTTGCCGATTTTCAACAGTAACATGACCCCATCTCAACGGGCATCCTACTGTCAATATTCTAATACTATCCTGATTGAGCACCACCAGATCAGTTACTCCTTCAGGCGACTGGCATGTCACTGAGCACATTTTTACTCAATATAAAGATAACAAGGAGGCAGAAATAGGTAAGGACACAGAATTGCGAACAATTATGACACAAGATGGTGTGTTCTGAGGAATTATGTATACAACGTACGATCAGACCTGAGCAGAAGTCTTCTAGGAAAGTGCCCAAAGGCTTCATAGCACACTTTATTTTCAGTAGTTTTTATTCATTAACCTTGGATGCTCTAGATGAGGTCAACTAGATAAATTCTAACAGGCTCTTCACTATCTTTGGAGGACAGAGAGCAAAGTGTCCTTTATTACATATTCATATATAGGAATATGATGTATGATATATATTCAAATCTATTCATATTTATGATGTGTAAACATTTTTTTCACCAACTGAAGAATGTGGCATATGAAATGCCTTGTTTAAACTTTTCCTGACTAAATTATTCTGAATAAAACACCTTCCCCAAAGGACAGAACTTGGAAAACTTGAAGGTCATCGTTATGTTGTATCTCAATTCTCTTTCCCCTAAAATTTTTTCCCTAAACACTAATTA
>RJWT010003636.1:0-35805 GCA_004365215.1 Cuniculus paca | reverse complement strand
ATGTTAAGTATGTGTACCAATTCCCTAGAATGAATGTAATCATTATGTACTGCAAACATGCTATTAAAAGTAAAACCAATAAATATTTGAGATATTAATCAAAACATGTTTCTCATAAGGATTGCTATTAGTAATATAGAGATAAGTATACTTGAATAATTTTTATTCCACTGGAGAAAGTAATTTTAAGCTATTGCAATAGAAGATGCATAGAGAATAAGTCTTTCAAAAGAAAATGTTAAGCAAAATAAGTCAGACACATAAAGACAAATATTCCAATATAAGATATTACTCACATATGTAATCTACACAGTATTGACTGCATGAAAGCAAAGAACACAAGAGTGATTACTTGAGATGTGGGAGGACATGGAGAAGAATAGGATTGAGAGAAGTTGGTTGATGGGTACAAAGTTACCTGTAGATACCAAGAATGAGTACTAGTATTTGAGTAGCATTGCATATTCAAAAATAGCTAGAAAAAAAGAGATATTCGAATGTTCTTACCACAATAAATCATGAGCATAAGGTGATGAATATGCTGATTATCCAGATTTGTTCATTATGTAATATATATGTATCAAATCATCACATTGTACCCCATAAATATGTACAATTATGTGTAAATAAAAGTTGAATAAAAGTTAAAAATATTTTAAAAGAAAACTTTGCTGAAGGTATATATACTATCATGCAGATCAACTGTTTAAATTTTGATAGCTTTAATTTTAAATATTCTGTGCATATTAATGAGACAGGTTTGAGATACATTTTATATGTGTGTATTATGCTTTTATAGGTATGCATTTAAAATAAATCCTTTCACATTGTTAAAATATAAAATTGGTATATTAAAGAAAAACTCTGAGAATTGTAGAATCACTGTACATCCATTTCAGGAAACTTCATTGCTGCTTGGCAATTTCTAGAGGAGGGAAAGCCAGTTATTTCAGCTGAAGTCATCATTTGCTTCCAAAAGCTATTTCAATTATGGTTTGGCCAGGAAGAGTCTAATACATTTAAAGTAACCAAGAAATCATTTCCCTCACACAGACTTACTTATTCTCATAACCCATAAGAATTGATTTGCTCCTGTAAGCAAGCTGGTTATTGGTTTCAAAAAGAAAATAGACAAAAGCTAGAAATAGAGCTTTGGATTGAGCTGAACTTAATCTCCAAACATAGACATACCCAAAACAAAACTTTAAAATTTTGATTGTTAAATCTGGAGATTGACAATTTGCTGGTGCGTATATTAACCACATGACTATGCATGTAACTACGTACAACTTAGCAGTCTACAAGTCATGTGACTGTTCATATAAAAATGTTGAGAATTATTGATTGTTAAGAAAATTAAAAATAGGTCGCCGTGGTAGTGCATGCCAGTAATCCCAGCACTTGGGAGGTTAAAGTAGGAGGATTGATGAGTGTGAGACTGGTCTGGGCTACATATCACATTAAAAGGCCAGCCTGAATTACATAGTGAAACCCTGTCTCAACAAAACAAAATGAAACAAAACAAAGAAAGAAATTTAAATAAAGACGGTGATGGGATTACAATACACATTTACCACAATTATATTAATATTGGCAGTTTTTAATGCAATTTTCATATAATCAAACACCTGCACACCTTAGCATTTGTCCTAGAAAAAAGAAAACTTGTGTTCAAATAAAAATGTATAGAGACTTCTGGGAAGATGGGTAGTGGTGAGCAGCAGAGAAAAAGCTATGTTATACATGTCAAATAGAATATGCACTACTACAGAAAACATGGTAGAATATAATGACATTGATATTTTAATATAAGCCATTCATACACTATTAAAACAAAATGTATATAGTGGGAAAGAGTATGAAAAATCTGTTTTCCCCATAATATGATTGGTGGAATTCTGGATGATGTTGATTGATAAATGTCAAATATTGTCCCAGGAAGTTTATTTTAAAACTGTACCATTTAAAGAACCAAAACTGATAGTCTCAACAAAGCACTAATGCAGACAATATCAGTCCTCATCAAAGAATTGAGAAGTTTTCACAAGAAATTTGTAACACGTTGATTTGATGTTCACATAGAAACTCCATTTAGAACATGGGCAGAAAAAGGTATCTGAATTGTATCTAATAACTATATTTTCATCTCAGGTTTAAATTTCAAAAAGGTATCAAACACTCCTGAAATTATTCATATCCTTGAAGTCAGTAAATTTAATGGCTTTGCTTGGTAGCATTATCTTAACAACATGTAACTATCAGAATTACGGTTTGCTTTTAAAGTGATACTTATAAAAGGACACCACCTAAATACCTAGATATATTCAATTCATAACAGAACAAGTTTAATCAGAAGGAACACTAAGAAGATACTTATGTCTGCTAACAAAAATGTGACTGGCATTGGACCTGTCTATGAACAACTAAAAAAGTTGGAAAAACTATATATAAAAGTTTGCAGACATTGTATTGCATACACTCTAATAAGTGACACCATATATATGTGTGTGTATATATATGAAACACTATGATTTCTCTGAATTTCTTTGGAATGTGATTGCCATACTGACTGCAAAATGTGCTGTTGGAAGGTGGGCTGTGGTTGGAGGCAGGTCACTGAGCCTGTAACCTGAAAGCGTATGGCCCCCACCTTGGATTCTCCCTGTGCTCTCTGCTTCCTGACTGCCACTATTGAGCAGTGTTCCTGCTCCAGACACCTCCACCATTTCCTTCCAGCACTGTAGCCAGCTCACCACCCCCAGATTGAGACCTCCAAAACTGTCAACCAAAGTAAACTTCCTCCTTCTCCTCCTTTAAATGGTGAATGGTGGGTATTGTGACCAAGCAATGAAGAAAGTGGCTAAGATACCCAGGAATCACAGAAATGTAAGAATTACAGACACGCACTGTAGGAGAGATATTATAACTTTACTCACAGATTTAAGAAAAATAAAATCATAACTCATGAAGAAATTGAAAAAATATCAATGAAACAATTCCAAAAACTTCACTCAACATATGAATCATGGAATGAGCTAAATAAGCTTAGTGGCAATTGTACCCTAAACATCAAGATCAGTGATCTTAAATGTAAAGAATTTGAAACTATCTATAATATTAAGTGAAGTTAATCAGACACACAAGCTTAAATATTACATGGTTTCTCTTATATGAAAAACTCAATAGATAAATAAAGTGCAAAATTAAAGACAGACAATGTAAAAAAAGAGAAGAAAAAAGTTATCATATCCCAGCATGGCCAAAGTATCTAAAAGGCTGCCATGATTTAGCATAATTGTCGTAGTACTTTATATAGTTTTTGGCTTATTTGCATGGTTGTTAATCTGTATATATGAGATTAATTTTATAAGGACTTATAAATAAATGAATCTGATGCTGATAAAATAAAACAGGGTGGAAGAAAGGAGAAAATAGAATCAAAATGTGTTATGTACATGTACTAATTCCCTACAATAGATGCAATCATTATGTACTGCAAACACACTGACAAAAATTTAAAAAAAGTTATTGAAACTATCCCTACTAGTTTCCCTGAGAAACACAGAAAACTATATTGAGAAAAACTGTATATACAGTTGTACTTCAGTTCAAGAATTCTTTTGTTTGCAAACAGAGCATTAGGCAAAATTTTGTTTTTGTTTGTAAACTGCATCAGGTAACAAACATGACCATGGCCACACACACACAAACGTGGCCATCTTTTCCAAAATCATAGAACAAATTAAGTTTGTGAACTGAGGTACCACTGTATCTTCACTGACCTCAAAAATATTATTGAAAGATTTAAAATCTGCATGATCAGAGACATAATGACTATGGTTTTACAAATTGTTTTAAAAATTGTAAGTCCAAAGGTTAAAGAAACTCATAAAATTAGGACCAGAGATACAGGGTGAAAAAATTACACCAAAATGCCTTGCTAAAAGCAAGGCTAGGGCTGGAGATGTAGCTAAGTGAGGAGACATTTGCCTAATGTTCATGAGACATTAAGTTTGCTCTCTAAGCCTCAAAGCACAAAAACAAGCCAAAAAGAAAAAATGGAAAAAGAAATATTACAAAGAAATATCACAGGTTTCTCATAAATGAAATGCAAAACAGAAGAAAATAGAATGGAATCTTTAAAGTGATACCATGTCAAGCAAAAATTTCTATTTAAAAAATTTACAAAGAGGAAATAAAGCAAAGAATTCCCAAACAATAAATGCTTAAAAAATGTATTGTATATTAAGGAAAACTATTCCACAAATGAAATTCACTCTTGAAGAAAAATTGAGACCATCAGAAATGGGCAAATATAAAATATTTTACATGAACTTTAGAAGTAGTCTGATTGAAGAAAAACCTAAATATAAGAAATGAATATAAATGGTGTTTACAGTTTACATTCATGTAAAAGTTCATTTTATGACAACAAACAAAGGCAAAATCAAAACTATACTCATGTAAATTTCTTATTGTCTTGGTTACTTTTCTCTCATTGCTGGGACAAAATACTTGATGCCCAAAGTGATGGAAGGAGAGGTTTATTTCTTACAGTTTTGGGGTTTTAGTCCATACTTAGCTGGTTCCAAGGCAGGGTGGTGTAGATGAGGGGCAGCCATTCATGGTGGCTACGAGCAGCAAGAGTAAATCATGCAAAAGAGAGAAAAACATGTCTCCTTTCTGACTTTACATTGTATGTCAGCTCCACCCCTGGGCAGGTGCAGAACTCACACGGCCAATCCCAGCATTACACAACGAATCAATCATAAATGTTAGACTCAGCTGCTTGCATGACTACATGAGGCTTGAGGGGACCATCTAGAAACAAACCATAACATTCCACCACTGGCCCCCCAAAGACTCATGCATATCCCTTATACAAAAGATATTTAGTCCATCTCCATGAGTTGCCAAAGTCCTAACAGTTTCAGCATGGCTGAAAAGTCCAAGTCCCAAGTCTCCTCCGTGACCTAAGGCAAACTCTTAGCTGCAAGCCCCTCTACAAATGAAAACAAAGTTAAACACTTCCAACACGCAATGGCACAAGACAGACATTACCATTCCAAAAGTTACAAACAGCGGAATACAAAGCATTGGAACCAAAGTAAGTCCAAAATCCAAAAGGGCAAATGTTAAGTCCTGTAGCTGTCTGTACAGAATCTGAAGCAATCTATGGCAAATCATGAGCTCCAAAGGCTTCTGTGGTTCCACCCCCATAGCACTTGTAGGGGTTTTAACTCTCACAGCTTCTCTCTTAGGCCCACTCTGCTCAATCTTTGCAGTTTTCCTTAGATGATCTATGCTCCTGGGTTCTCAAACTTCTGGGGTCTCCACTCTGGCTTCACACTCACAGCTTTACATATTGCCCTCCTTCTCAGCAATGGAGGTCTCAACTCTTTAGTCCAAAGCTTTCCAATCAAACTCACAGCATTTTAAATCAGCATGCTGGGCTCTTTGTTCTTGATTTCCAACATAAATCTGGCTAAAAGCTGCCAACAATAGCCATGCCACAGCCTCCACATTAGACTGCCTTGAAATTTCTTTTGCCAGATTAATCAGACCATTGCTCTTAATCTCAGTTTCAGGCAAAGTCTCTGGACATGAGCAGAATGCAGACAGACTTTCTGCCAAGCCATAACACACATCGTGTGGAGTCCAACAACCAATGCAGTCCTTCTTCCCAGCAGAAACCGCCCAAGCCTGGTCTTATTGGTAGGCTTTCTATCAGCCTTCTGGTCTCCTGGGCTTTCACCAGAATCTCTCATACAGAACAGCATAAGCTCGTCCAGCTCTACTCTTTCAAGTGACATCTTTGAACCTTTCCAAACACTTCCCACAAACCATTCCCAAAGGCTCTTGAACCACATGGTCAAGTACAGTCACAGCAATGACCCCATTCCTGGTACCAAATTGTGTATTGGTTACTTTTCTCTCATTGCTGGGACAAAATACTTGACACCCAAAGTGAAGGAAGGAGAGGTTTATTTCTTACAGTTTTGGAGGTTTCAGTCCATACTTAGCTGGTTCCAAGGCAGGGTGGTGTAGATGAGGGGCAGCCATTCATGGTGGCTATAAGCAGCAAGAGTGAACACACAAAAGAGAAAAAAACATGTCTCCTTTCCAACCTTACACTGTATGTCAGCTCTACCCCTGGGCTGGTGCAGAACTCATACCAATCCCTGCGCTACACAACAAATCAATCATAAATGTTAGATTCAGCTGCTTCAGTGACTGCATGCAGCTTGGGGGGGCCATCTAGTTACAAACCACAATACTTACATTGTTTGTGGAGTGAATATATTGTTTATAAACTGTGTCAATTTGAGCAATTTAGAAGTTTAACTAAGAGACAGCAGGGAGCCAGGGTTCTTTGTAAATATTCTCATCTTGTACAAGAGGCAAGACTTTATGAGTGCTACACAGGACCTGGGCTTGGGAGGGGGTGGTTTGTGTACAGTGTTAGGGAGGAGAAGAGGCTTGCTGTACCTCTTTATTCACTCTGGTTGCTTTTGCTGGCTGCTGCCTTGAAGTGTTGCCCTGGTGCCATGCCACCCTGCCTTAGAGCTAGCTGACTATGGACTGAGACCTCTACAAATGGTGAGCTGAATAAACCTTTCCTTCCTTCATTTTGGGTTTTGGGTGTTTTGTTCCAGCAACAGAAGAAAAGTAACCAAGAGATAGACAGAGATATGATAAAGATATCTACAGTAATTTACCAAGCAGTCTAAAAAAAGATCTACATACAGATAATAAGCCAATAATACAAACAATGTGAAACATGAAATAGTAAACTTGTTGACGTCTCTGTTGTAAAAAATTACAAGTGTGAAAAAGAAAAACAGGTTATATAGAATCAACAGAAAACAAATAGTAAGATGATAAATGTGCCTAAATGTATCATAGTGATAATTTCATTAAATGTGAATACTAAAATCATTGCAATTTAATAAGGGATATGAGCAAACCAAGAAATATGATCAACTCATATAACTATTTAAAATAAATGCATTTTAAATATAAACATGCAAATGAGGCAAATGTAAAGCAGTGAAAGAAGATAAATTCTCTATAAACTAATGAGAAGAGCCCTTGAGTAACTCTACTATTGTAAAATAGTACAATTTCAGGGAAAGAAATAGTGCTAGAGAATTTTAAATGTGTGTGAACTTTATTACAAACCTTGCCAAAGCAAGCAGAAATTAAAGTGGACAGAAGTGAAAGGAAAAATACAAATCCTCAGTTACCACTAGAGATTTCAGCAGTTTTGTAACAGCAATCAATAGATCAAGTGGACAGAAAATCAGTAAGTGTATAGTAGACTTGAACAATGCTATCAGCCAAGGCAACCTAATTAACATTTGTAGAATATTTCATGTAAAACTGACATATACACATTTTTGAAGTGTACATGGCACCTTCCCAAATACAAACTACTCTGAGCCAGAAAGTACTCCTTGAAAAATGTGAAAGTAATAAAATTATGTATAGTATGTTCTCTGTCCCTAATGGTATTAAATTATAAATCAATAAATATATACTTATAGAATCCTAAATATTTTTCAAATTAAATAAGATACTTCAAAATAACTGATATCTTAACAAAACACAAGTGAAATTAGAAAATAGTTCAAATAGGATGAAAATAAAAATGCAAAATGTCATATTTGTGACATGCAAAGAAATGCTTCAAGGGAAATAAACATTTAAGAAGTAATAAAAAAGAACAAATTAAACCCACAGAAAGTAGAGCAATGATGCGGTCATGGGTATAAACTTTTTAATGAACAAACCATAGAAACTTAAAATTATTTTTTGAAAAAGCAATATAATTGTTTAAACTTTCATTAGAATTATCCAAAATAAAGAAAGAAATCATGTATTATGAATATCAGGAATGAAGCATAAATCACAACAGAACTCCAACAATTACTAAGTAAATTACAGAGGAATATTATTAAACACTTAAAATAGAGTATTGTTTAAAACTGTATACTAAATAAAATAGTTTGCATTCAAACTAAAATGTTGTCACCAAGATTAAAATAGCAAACAATAATAAGAATAATAAGAACCATCAAGACCTAGAAAAACAAGAACCAAATAACTCTCAGGATCTAAGTAAACAAGAAAAACATGAACAAACCAAATGAATAAAATGCATGAAATTGCAAAGATCTGAACAGAAATTAGTGAAATAGAGAGTTAAATAACAAAACCAAAAATAGATCCACAAAAGGGTTTTTTGAGATGATAAGAAATAAGCGATAACTCAGCTAGAAGAAATGGATGAATTACAGGATGTACACAAGTTAGGAAAAGTAAATCTATTGTTTTTTTTGTTCCATCAGAATGACTTGGAAAAAAAAAAAGACTGATAAACTACACACGGAATAAAGTGGACACACAGTGAACTTGTGTTGCTACTTGTCAGTGTGCCGTGGTAGAAATTAATGATACATCCTAAGCTGTTTCCTATCAAGTGCCTACTCTGTGACATAATTTTTACCAATACATCAAAAAAGCCTCAGCCAATCAGGAGTTGCTGGTGTCCAAAAGATTAAATAATTTTATTTCAGCTCACTTAGGAAATTTTATTTCATTCTAAACTAGAAAAACATAAAAATTGTATCTTCATTCTCGCAAACTATTACCAAGAAATTAGATTCTTGACTATTAACAATAATTAATTTGGGGAATAGAGTAGTTTATTATTTAAAGTACTGTAATTGAAGTAATTTGACAAATTGCATTGAAGGATATTATAAAAGAAATAATCCCATTTACAAAAAAAGCTAGAACAAGACAAACTGTATTTGTAGAGAAAGCACATATATTTAGTGATGAAATTATGATAAAACAAGATATAAGTGTATTACTTTTAAATTCAAAGCTTCTATTCATAAGGGGGGTTAACTGACAACCACTATTTGAAAATGCATCTCTCTAGATCTGTAAAATATATTGCTTATATTTCAATGGGGAGTAGAATATATAAAGAACTCAAAAAAATTAGACCACCTAAAATTAAAGACCCAGTCAATAAATGATCAAGAGAAATGAACAGAAACTACACAGTAGAAAAAATACAAATAGTTGAAAAACATATGAAAAAATATTCAGTATCTCTGATCATTAGAGAAATACAAATTGAAACAATGCTGAGATTCCAGCATTGTTGGCAGTCATCAAGAAATCAGACAATAACAAACACTGGCATGACTGTGGTGAAAAAGGAACCCTTGTACATTGTTGAAGGGAATGTACATTACTGCAACCATTATAGAAATCAGTGTGAACATTTCTTAAGGAATTGAAATTAGAAATACTATATGATGTAGCTATTCTCCTGCTAGATATCTTCTCTGAAGAGTTTAAGTCATCATCCCATGATGACACATGCATACCAATGTTTATAGCAGCACAATGCATAATAACTAAATTCTGATAGCAGTCTGCTTACCAATAAACAGACGATTGAATTAGAAAATGTGGTATCTATGTAAAATGGGATACTAGTTGGCTATAAAAAAGGACAAATTTGAGACATTTGCAGGAAAATAGATGCATTTGAAAAGTATAATGTTGAGGAAAATAAATCACACAAGCTTAAGTACCATATGGTATCTCTCATTTGACTAAGGCAAAGCACGAACTAATAGAAAAATAAACGGAAGATAGAGGAAGAGAAGGAGGTGAATCTCTTGCAGATGGAAAGAGGTCCAGAGACCAAGGACAAGAGGTGAGGTGGGGGGGATACAGAGGTAGATAGAGTGAAAATATGCCAGATACAAGATCCTAATAATCTCGATGAATGTGGACATCATATGCCATAAACATGAACTATGAATGCTAACATCAATGGGAATGGAGAGGGGGAAAAGGAGAACTCAAAGAGGAGGGAAGATAAGGGAAAGAAAAAGATTAAAGAAAACAACCTGTGTTATATACATGTACCTACTCTCTGGGATGATTGCAAAATGCATGTATTACAACATGTATTAGTTAACAAAAAAGAAAACACATCTTCCTGTCTTCCTTTCTCATGTATACACATACAACCCATATATGTATGTATATATATGATAATTACATCACCTATATAGTTAAATCTCCTTAATTAAATGAAAAGAAACACAAAGCAAAATTCTACAATTTTTTCAGTGAAAAAAGCACTCTACCCTAATTCTATAAATGAATAATTGGAGAGAGAAAACAAAAGACTATAGAGGTGAAATTCTATTTTACTGTTCATTCTCAAAAGTGCTGTTTTGCAAATAAGATTATGAATGCTGGAACTCTGCTCAATGAAACATTTATTAGGCCAAGGTGACCGATATCATACTCATAAAGTTATTTTCATACAAAACAGCACACAAGAATAAAGCTAAATAAATGGACTGTAAATGAGACTTTAATACAGACAAAACCAAAAAACAATCTGAAAAGAAGTGGCGAAATAATAGGATAAAAACATCATGAAAATAAAAAATGAACTGAATACCTTTATCTCTTGTTTATACTTGTGTGCAAATGAAGTAGGCTTGATAAATTGTTTTCAAATGAAGGATGAACAAAGAAAAATGGTAATTAATATCTTTTTATGCTTTTAGATCTTTGTCTCACACAAGAAAAATGAGATAATGGGAGGTTGAGCACAAAATAAAGGCACTAAAGGTTTTGATGAAATTATCAACCCATGAAAGTCACCTTAAATTTCAACTTGAAGTAATTATCATTTATATTCATTCTGAGTCGCTGAAGACATTTACTTTGAAAAACAATGTAAATACTGGATAGCAATGGTATTGCTTTTGCAAACAGTTAAGGAAAAGCTAAAAATGGCAACATTTGTTTTTATCCTTTAGGTCAAAAAAAATTTTTTTAATTCCACAGCTGGGTAAACTGATAAAAAAGGTTAACTATATTTGTATAATACATAATACATATTCAACATATAACCCATATATTATAAAATTAGGGTAGAGTGCTTTTTCCACTGAAGAAATTGTAGAATTTTGCTTTGTGTTTCTTTTCATTTAATTCAAGGAAAATAGTAAATAAAAAATGTGTAACCTGATGTCATTATTGTTTGTTCTCCAATGTTTCCTACAGTTATAAGAGAAGCAACCACATTGCTTTGATGGTTATTTTACCATGCCAGCACTTGGCTTTTAACATAACAAGAAGTACACATATACATACTTCTCTGTAGTCTTCCCAAATTAGAGAAAATAGCATCAAGCCTCTAAGTATTACATGTGTCCACAGATGCACTGGGGGAGGGATAAGTATTTAATTTTCATAATTAGCATTGATCAAATTCAGTGGAGCAAAAGTACTAGAAATCCAATAGAGCTTCTCCATCTGAGAGAAGGTAGTTATACTCCATCATCGGTATGATAACTTCTTGTTGGACTGGTAAGATTTAAAACAGATAATCAATGAAAATAATAAGATTTTTGGAGCAAGACTTTTCTTTGGATACATGTAATACTTATTTTTTCCCCAACTGGAAATAGTACAGAGAAGTATCATAGACTGATATTTAGAAGTAGTAATGTAGAAAGACTTTGTGAAGCCCAAAATGAAGTGTTGCAGCTAGAGATGACACGACAAGAGTTGCTTTGTTATACCACAAAAATTCTGCCACTTTGTACTTTAGGAATATATTTATTATTCATCCATATTAAGTTGCTTCTCTGCATTTAAGCTATAAATATAATTTTTTTCCAAATCTGTATGCTGCTTCTGTATTTGGGGATAATCCTGTTAGCAGCTTGTGGCAGTGAGGAAAGAGCTTGGATTAAACTAGATATTTAAGACTTGATTAACTTAGACTTCTAATTATCACTGATACCTAAAACTTTCAATTTTTCTAGCAGTT
Organism: Cuniculus paca; assembly: GCA_004365215.1. Classification (NCBI taxonomy): domain Eukaryota; kingdom Metazoa; phylum Chordata; class Mammalia; order Rodentia; family Cuniculidae; genus Cuniculus; species Cuniculus paca. Next base: position 23,918 of record RJWT010003636.1, on the reverse strand, counting down.
GAAATCCCAAGAAACAGTTTTAGCCAAGTTATTATTAATTTGAAAATCCATAATAATACAAAGGTTGAGTAAAGTAGAAATTTAAAACCACTCTGTTCTAGACAATGTCTTGGGAAACTAAGACTCACATAATTTGAAAGTGGTCAAAATACTACTTTTCAAAAGAATTGCTCCCCGTTCCACACACTGGTTCCAACAGATTGCTACACCCAGGACAGGGTTCCTAGTTTGTTGAATTGCTTTTCATCAAAATTCTGCTCTGTGGAAGAGAAGCTGGAGAGTTTTCTCCAAGTCAAATGGAAAGAAAATCAATCTGGTTTTCTGTCACTTGACACATGAAACCTCACAAATCAGTTTAGATCTTTTCTCTTATGAATACTGTCTTCATTATCGATGTTATTTTTACTTTTCCCTTAAAATTGTAAACTGCAGACCAGTTTTCAGGAGAAAGCTGAATTCTGTGTCATTCAATTTCTAATATCTTTTTCTTACAGATATAATTTTATAATAAGGAGAAAAGACAGGATATTTTCTAATACTTTAATTTGTAGATGAAATTTAAATAAAATGATTTCATTTACATGAATACATGGTTTAATTGCTGAGATAAGAATATGAATAGAAAAATGATTTAACAAAACAGATGCCCTATAAAGTAGAATGGTGAAGTGCTATTGCTCACTGTCTTTTACTTAACATAAGGGAGTAATGTGAATAATAAATACGGGTTAATTCAACTAAGCTATCTAAGAGATAGCTGCCAGGAGAACTAATGTAAACATAGATGTTATAATGTTAATGCAAAAACATTTTTCCTTGGGTGTAATACTTGCTTTTCTTTAGTAGAATTTGAGATCTATTTTTTTTTTTTGTAATCTCAGGACAGTTATACTGCCCAGTGTTTTGAGATGAACTTTTACTGATATTTAGCTCTTTGCATGACTTTACTCTCTGAAAGTTGAAGTTTATATGTTCTGGAATTTTTCTTCAATCTCTTTGTCACCTACTAATTTGTTTGGGCGTAATAAATGTTGATACATTTGTTTAGTGTTTGAATATACATTCCATATTTCTAGTATAAACATATTTTCTAAATTCTAATTTTTGATTAAATATTTCTATATTTACATAGTTTGACATTGCCTATTCTGTGAATATTTATGTTTCAGAACAAAGTGATATTTTGTTTTAAAAAAATAGAGAAATTATCTAAAAGCTAGAATCAGATCTATTCTGAAAATTCTGTGATATTTTATTGTCTTTTTATGTTAAGGTACCTATTAATAATAGTAATCTATAGCCTATACGTTTAATGAGGACATTATTTCCCTCTTATAATAACATAAATAATGGATTGATTATTGGCCTTTGCATCTTCACTTTTTTAATACCTTATCTAACAACTATTTTAGATTTGCGATAATTTTTCTAATGAATATTCACCTTTCTTAAACATCTTGGCATAAAATTTAATCGGTGTAGCACCTCAACTCCAAGTAACCTAGTAATCCTAAAAACATTACTGTGAATTTTTAAAACATACTCCAAAATGTCACTAAATTTGGGCTTAATTTGCTTTTATCAAGTGGCTTCAACAGTTTTCATAACATAATTATCTAATAAGAATTATTACCATCAAATATGACATAAAAAGCTCTAGATTTGGCTATTTTACTGGGATAATAGTAAACTGAAACTGTGTCCTGTAACAAATACAAACAAAAGATCTGGTTAATGACAATGAAATAAGGTCTTCTATAAGGTAGGCTGAGTTACAAGTCAGAACACTCTGTTGATCTAAAAGCCTACACATTAAGTTTTTCTATCAGTTTTATAACATACACATCAATATAATGACTGTCCAAAGATGTTTCATGACTTTATCTTGTACTCTTAACAGCTACTGTGAATATAACAGTACACGATGTGTTGATTATTGTTATTCTATTATTGTTATTCTCCTACTAGCCTGTTTTGAAACTCTGTTTTATGCTATTTCTGTTTTTCTGCAAAATAAAAAAAAAAAGAAAGAAAGAGTAAAATCTAGTTTTGACCTGCAGAAGAAAATATTTCTTACAAACATATTCTAATATAAGACATTCATTTTCTGAATAATGGTTCACACTTCTACATTGATCTTCCTAACAACTCATCCCCCCACCCACACTCCTCTAAATTTCTGTGAGAAGTTCAGTCAAAGGAACAACTTGTTTTCTCTTTTCACTTTTGAGCTCTAAGTACTCACAATATCCAGGTAACTGACTCGCAAATTCAGGCACACTATGGAGGATAAAAACACCCTCCTCTTTAGTCAAAAACTTGCAAGACACTCTATAAGATCAGTTTACACGGAAGACAAGTGATTCTTAAGAGCAGAAGAAAGTCAGCAAGAAAAGGGACAGGTAGTGGCAATGTTGATTACTAAATAGATCATGATTCACTATTTAATAATCTGTTTTAAGAACAAATTAGAATTTACTTTCCTATGAACTATCATGTAGAAACCAACAATGAAATGCAATCAACACAAATTTGGTATTGTTTCTGCTGGTTTTGTTTTGTTTGTTTGATTTGTGGTACTGGGGATTCAACCTAGGGCTTCCTGCGTGCAAGGTGTGAACTCTGTCATCGAGGTACATCCTCATCCTTCACACAAATGTTGTTTAAATTGAAAACTTTCAAATCTAGAAGTGATTTAATATCAGAATACCCAATGTATTTCTTTTACTGCAATTGAGATAACTTGTTAAAGTAGCAGACTTTGAAAGCTTAACAGAAAATTTAAAATTTTAAAAAAACCAATGAACAGAAAAGTTAGAGTGAGCATTTCTAATATTTGAAGAGCCTAAAGTCTCTTGTATTTCATAGACTGTACTTATCAGTATTCATACTGAATTTTGAAGATCACCCAATAGGAAAAACTCACCTAAAAAGAAACACTGTCTCTCAGGAAAATCATTATGCTTGCAACTGCAAGTTCTACTTTTCCTAATAAAGCTGGTCTCATTACCTTTGATCTCTACTGCCTAATCCTAAAGTCATGTCTACAGATCAACACTTTTGTTTAGAAGAAGGAAAATAAATTGTTTTTCTGGATACTTGGATCACAGTCAATTTGACTCATGATAGAATAAAGAATCAAAATAGCTATAAGGACATTTAAGGTGCTTTTCTAAACTTCTCCATCCAGAATCTTTCCATGTGAAAGAACTTGAATGTAGGTATGACACCATGCATGTAGGAAATTAATAAATAGGTTATTTAACTTTGTAACACAATGCCTGATTTCCTTAAAATGCATATTTATGAGACAAACATGGAAACATGCATAAAATACGTATTTGTAAAAGGAAACCATGCCTCTTTTTCTTATTTCATCCTCCTTCTTCATACTAATTCTTCAATAGCTTCTAGCTATTTTCTAAGGATCATTCAGGTTCCTCAACATCAAAGTCAAATAACTGTCCTCTTTGGTTTTACTTCATGTATTAATCCTTTAGAATTCTTCTCTTTACACACAGCAATCTTATGCTCTATTCTCAAAGCAGTTCTTTAGTAAACACACCTAAATTTCTAAATCTGTAAAAACGTATATGGTTTGTCTCACTAAAAGATTTTTCTCTGGAAAATAAAATGTTGGATGTAGGAAATGCTGTTTGATAAACAATTAAAATTAGTTGTTTAAGTGTGTTATGTAATGGTGCTCTTTGGAAGCCTCTTTTTTTTTTTTTTTGTCTTTTTAGAAGCAAGGTCACCCTGTGCAGTTTGGCCTGGTCTTGAACTCATTTTTAGCTCAGGCTTGTCTCAAACTCACAACAATCCTTTTGCCTCAGCCTCCCAAGTACTGGCATTACAGGCATGCACAACCAAGCCCAGCTAGAAGCTTTAAATGACACTATCCAACAGGCCTCTGGGATAAGGCCCATGGTGCTTAACCACCCATAATTAGATAAATTCTTATTATTAAATCATTTTCTATTAATTATTTTAATGGTATAACTTCAAAATTAAAATCCATTACCTAATCATCTGTGATAAGCGTTTGTATCCTGTAACCCTAATACATATCATTAACTTATTTTTCCATATGCTTAATTATTTAAATTTCCCATCAAATTTTCATCCTATGAACACTAGGATTTAGAAAACAAACCATGCTAATATGTGAAAAGATAGAAACAGCTCTTTTGAAAAACGGGACATTACGGTAACCATTGTTGGTTTCTTGTTGTCCAACTTGAAGGCCTGTAATGCTCTTTTGTTTTATCTGGTTTTATATTACTTTGTTTTGTTTGAGTTTATTGTCTGTAAATGTATGAACAACCATTTTGAAGACAGCAAGAGACGCTAGGGTAACCACTGTTAATCTGTTGTTATGTTTTGAAAACCTGTATAGCTTGCAGTGTTCTGTTCTGAAATACTATATTATGTTTGACTCTATTCTGTTTTGTTTTGCTTTGCTTTGTTTTGTTCTGTTCTCTTTAAAATAAAAAAAAATGCTAAAATTATATAGTATAAAACTATAGGAAATAAAATGTGTGCCAGTAATTATTTTCAAGATGGTAATTAAGGAAAAAAGAAGGAAAGTAGTTTCTTCCAATTTTTTCTTTTAATTTTAAAGAGAAAAAAACCAAACCAAACAAAACAAATAAAACCAATCAGAGCAGAACAGTGAAAGCAATGCAGGACTTCAAAATGATGTAATAGGAAATCAACAATGGTTACCATAATGCCTCTTGTTATCTTCAAAATCTCTGCCCATATCATCATACATGATAAAATCAAACAAATCAAAACAGAACATCGAATAAAATGAAACAATAAAACAGAACGAAACAAAACAGTGAGTACAATATCGGATTTCAAAAACAAGACAGAAAACTCACCATATTTGGTGTATTGCATATTGTTACCCTCTTAATAGATGCTCAGACTCTTGGCCTTAGGCCTACAAAGTCAATCAAACAATACAAACTGTAAGTTGTTTTGGTACCTCAGTTGCTATCAACAGCCTGTCCTCCAGATCAGTCAGTTGCTTGGGGTGGGGGGGTGTTCTTGTCTCCCAGCCCGCACACCCAGTTGGCTACAGGTTTCTTTTTCTTCCAGTTTAAATGAAAACATAAATGACTGAATATTCTTCCACAGTTTTTCAAACATGCTATAAATTCTGTGCTTCAGTATTAAGGTGTGGATTTAAATTGGTGTTTCCTATTTATCCCTATCTTCTTTCCACTCCACTCCCTGGCAATCAGCCAATATTATTGGATAGTTTCTATATAGCACTCTCTGCAATGAGCAAGCATAGTCTCTAAGACAAAATAACTCCTTGATTTTATAAGGATGGTCTGAATGCCTAAAACAGGGAAATACGTAAAATCAGAAGAAAAGATATGTTCTTATTTTAGTGATAAGAGAATATCACACTTGTTAAACTAGACAGTTTTTCATGTATATTTTATCTACTTTTGTCAAGCCACAGTTTAGTATCTGAATGATCACTGCAATAAAGACACGGATATACTCTGCATGTATAAGTTACATGCTCATATTTCACTGACATATGTATTTGTACTGTGAATAAAAGGATGTGATTGCTATATAATATATTTCATCAAGTTAGTACTCCAACATTTTTATATTATTTATTTTTTTTTTTTTGAGGCAGAGTCTCACATGTAGTGCAGGCTGGTCTTGAATTCACTTAAGTAGCCCAGACTTGCCTCAAACTCATGTCAATCCTCCTGCCTCAATCTCCCAATTGCTGGATTATAGATGCGAGCCACCTCACCCAGTTTTCCAATGTGATTATAAAGCGTAAGAACTGCCTATAATATTTAGAAATAAATTCATTGAAATGTAATTTCTTATGTAATATTTTAATAAAGAAAAAATTATAGTAAACTTGGTAAAAATAAACAGTAATCAATGTAAATTGATTCAGTAAGGAAAGAAAAAATATTAAGATTAATTTAAATATTAATATTAGTTTAATATTAATATTAAAAATATTAAGATATTAATATATATACTCAGAGAATGAAAAAAAGTAAATGCTTATCAATACAGTCCTGATATAATACATTTAGTGGGAAAAATCAACATATGATTTCATGTGTTGGAATTCATCTGTAACAATTGTCTCTTATAATGAATTTTATCTGCCTCAAAATTAATTTTAAGATTACTTATATAGGTATGTAGAAGTGTATGATTAAAGAGATGTAAGTCTATAACAAACAAAAAAGGATAAATTTCATTTATACATCTACTCTCCTAACTTTCTGTGTATTTATTTGATTAGTCTTTTAAACTCTATGCTGTTATCATCCTGCAATATTTTCAATTTGATAAACCCCCCCTTTTACCCAGCACACAGTTTTTTATGGTATGACTGCTATATTGATGTCATCCTTTTGTTTCCATTTGTTTGATTATTTACTGAATATTTAACTGTTAAACCTTCACATTTCTGAGACTTTAATTTAACTCTGAACAAGATTGAAATTTCAGTCAGGTTTAAACCTAAGCATGAACTGTATTTCAACAATCCTATTGTTGGAAGTCAAGCTTGAATAGAAAGACAAAAGATTTTCACCACTTGATTGTTCTATTTATGAAAATGTTACTGTGTTTTGGAAATGTGCTTGTGGTGCTATTTGGAAAATTATTTTTCCATGTGTGATTAAAACTGTTAAGATGCGATTGTTCTACATTAAGATGTACCCTGAATCTATGATGTTTCCTTATAAGAAAAGAATGAAAACACACAAAGACAAGCAGATATTAGTGCTATGCTGCATTAAATCAAAGAAAACTTGGAACCACCAGAAGCTAGAAGTGAGAAAGGATGTTCCCCTAAAACATTTGAAGAAAGCATGACCCTGCTAAAACCTTAATTTCAGATTTCTGACTTAGAGAATAGCGACAGAACAGTTAATAGTAGTCAACTTTGTCATCTTTGGTTAGAAACTCTCAGGATGTTTATACACAGATGCACATCCTTTATAAAGTAAACAACTGAAGAGCACATTTGGCACTTTGGGGAAATGAGTTCACATCTGTCCATGCACTTTGATAGCTATCAACTAGAAGAGTATTCTAGGTGGTGTATATCTAGTGTTTCAAGTGAGAAATATTATGATCTGGACATAAACATTCAAAATTGGAATGGAAAGATGCCTGGGCAATAATTAAGAGACAAAAACAATAAGATTTGCTGATTACTATATGAGTGGTTAAGGATATTAAAGATATAAAGCTTAATTGTCAGATGTGTGTATTTATAGATGCAAATTATAACTCAGTATGTAATTTACAGAATAACATTAAAACAAAAAGTAATTGTATGATGATATAGAATATGCTACACTCAATAAAAATTTAACTTTGGAGAACACTTATGGTAAATAATGCTTTGGGTAACTTGGTTAAAAATTTCATTCATACACAATCACCTTAGATTTTCATAACTTTCTTTCTTTTCTTTTTTTGAAGCTGACCTGAGCTCACTGTGTAGCCCAGGCTGACCTCGAACTCGCAGTGATCCTCCTCACTCAGCATCCTGAGTGCTGGGATCACACACATGTGCCACCATGCCCGGCTCATACAAATGTTTTACTTTGGCTTGAATTCAGTGGTCTGAATACAGATATTTTACTAAACATTTGAAAGTTTCATTGTATTTTATTATTTTGTGACTGATAATTTAAGAATTCCTTAATATAAAAGCCATTCCTTCTCAATGAGTAACATATCTGCTGCAATATCATTCCTGTGCATTCATGCACAGGAAAACACTTTTAACAATATTTGTCCTCTGATCTTTGTTTCTGAATGTTGACATACACACAATACATAAGCAAAGTACATATTGCTTGTTGCAGATAGTAAGGCAAACCTAAAGAGTGAATGAATTTTAAAGTTAGAGTCATATTACAAGGTTCAGATAAAATCTAGCTAATAATTATAAGATGATCTCAAAGATCCTCCATATACAGAGTACGAATTAAGGCTGCCTCTCTAAGAAAGCCCATCATAACTATGACTCTGCTTCTCTTATCTGAGTAAATATGAAAAAAGGATTGCAAAGCCTCATAACAAAGCTTCGATAAACAAAACAAAGTTAGCATGTTCCCTTAGAGAAACAATATGATAGAAAAGCGGTTCCGCTTTGCCTGTAAGGACTTTTAAATTACAATGTCCAATTATTTCAATGTCAGCACTGCTAAAACCTATGGTTTAGAAACACTCATACACTGGTCCTCTTACTCCATGTAGCGATCATAATAGTAAGGAAAACTGCAATTATAATTAGATACAGCATATGCTCAATTTTACTCAAGTACTAAAGAGATTGATACCACATGTGTGTTTTATGCTAGTAACTGTTCCCATTCATGGGGTGAATTAAATACGTATTTGTTTAAATTCATCTGATAGATTCCAACAGCAGTTATGGAAATGAAAGTGCTTCAAAATGGTGTTTGTGAAACTTATTTTCATCATCTCTTTTTCTACATGCATTATGCTTTCACTTTTCTGGTAGCTACTGATGGAGATGCCAGTTTAAAAATTTGTAATTTTCTGAGGAGGAAGACATAAAACAAATGTGGACTATGGGTATTTGGATAAACACATTCATGAAAGCATGTAAAACAACACGAAAATAGGAAGTTTGCCTCATGAATTTTAGCATCTTTATCTTGAAATTTTAATACATTTATAATTAGTTCTACAGTGAAATAATATATAGTTTTAAAGATGAAGGGAAGAATGGGCAACTATTTTCTGTACACATATTTTTAAAAAGTTGCTACCATAGCATCACATGTAAAATTTATGTCAGAAATTATCTTTCACTGAGACCATGTTTCAACTTTAACGTTATGTTTCCTTCCCAAACATCACAGCAGCTAGGGAGAAAACAATGTATAATAGATAGCCACAGTAGGGATACTTATATTTTTGAGAAAAAATTAAGTGATTCTAACATGTCGAAAAAATGATGACTGCTCTGTTATCCAAAAAAGATCAGCCTTAAACTCAGATAATATGCTCAATAATAAAATCTGGCTTTATATGAGCATGAGATGGTATATATGATTATTCCTTTATTCGTTCATACTAGAAAATTGCTATTCAAGTACATTTAAGAGGTGTGGTATGTATAGATCAATACAAAGTTTTCCCAATTAAAAGCTGTTAATGACAGAAGGTGATTATTTCCTATTGATGATGAACTGTGTGATAGTTAAATTCCTACCAGCTTTAGTAATGTTTTTTAAAATTTATGTAAATACAGTGAATAATAGAGGAAATTAAATAAATCTCTTTTGTTGTTACAAATCAAAACTAAGAGTCAAATACTCAAAGTGCCCACTTCTTTAACCATGACAATTTAAATAATACTTAACGAGTTTTGGAACATGAAGTTAGTTTACAATAACATTACCCAATAGTTTTCTCTTTTCTTATTTTCATTTACTAAAAAAGGTTTTAGGTTCAATATCATCATCAATAAAAACTGTCCAAAAACAGTCTCTTATCTAGAAAAATCATGAATATATTTCATCTCTAGCACTGACCATACCATGTGTATATGTGCCTTTCTGAAACTATCACTGAAAATTTCTACAGAACATATGTAGATGGTGTTATTAATTCCTAACAAGTGAGATCAGGAAACAGCCATAAAATTGTGAATAATTTGGGAATACATAAAAACATCAGTCATAGTCAGCAAAGCCAGAAGGTCATGAGGCATCCGTGTCATTACATTATTCTAGAAATAAATTTGCTAATCAATATTAAACTCTTGTACTTCTAACTTCCTCACTGAGATCTGGTGTTGGCACAGATGGTAAGTTTAGAGTGAGTGTCAAATATGACTACAGGGTCAGTTTACCTTGCAAATGAAAAGGAAATTATTATTTGACCTAATTTGCTGTTACTCCCATTTTGCCTTTTCAGTCAAGAGGAATCACACATCCAGCATCTTTAGGCAAACCTCTGCTGTTGCAAATTTAACGGTAATTAAATAATTATTCACCCACAAACAATAACTCTGTAAATCTGTAGTTTTCCTATGGGCTGTGATCTCAATGTCAGACTATATGTGAGAAAATTATACACAGTCTATTCTCAAATCCACTATCATGCTGTGATGCAGAGCACACAGACTTTTCCAGTATCTTCCTGAACTCATAGGAGGTTATCTTCACTCCAAATGCTTTAAATTCCAATCTGACAATTTAAGCCTTATTGATTCTTGGTGACCAGTTTGACCAAGTATAATACATGGTTCATCTTTTCTGTGGTATTATATGAAAGATTTTCTGACTTGGTTAGATTTTGTTGATGCCATTAAATATTATTAAATATACATCCATTTTCAAGCTATGAAATTAAGTTCAAATATGACAGTAGCCTCAACTGTCATTAGTATCTATTAGGTTGCCCTGCTGCCCCCTTCCTTCTGGCTTCTACACTTCCACATTCTATCTTCTCTGTTACTGCGGACCCCCAGGGCAGAAAACAGAGTCTTCAGATGTCTGCTTGTTGCAGTTCTCTTCATTGAAACACAATCCTGTTTCCCAACTTGTGCCTTCAAAATGTAGGTTTCTCAATAGTACAAATACATACTGTAAGGTGCATATGTGTTTACTTTTAGATGCTACTAATCACCTAGCCTTCTCATATCATGAAATCTCTGCCTCTGCTTCCATTCTATCATAGTGATAACTTGTTTGCAAGAACAAGAATTGTGTGAGGATGGTCTTTTGGACACCACTGCTGTGGACTATGCGAAAATAAGTATGTCTTTCAAAGCTATGTATTCTTCGTGCATTCAGTTCTGAGAAGTGTCTGGATAAGTAGTTCCTACTAAATCTGGTAAAATGATTTGGGAATGCGTCCTTCGGCATTAGAAAACACATATGTCCTATAAAGATATGTATTAATATCATCAGAAAATTTTACATTATTTAACTGATGTTTGTTTCTTCTTCACATCTGCCCACAAGAATATAAACTGTGTGAGAACAGAGATTATTTTTTCTTTTGTTCTGTTTTTTTGAGACAGAGTCTTGCTAAATTGATAACTCAGCCAGACTGTTCTTCCACTTGCAAACCTCCTGCCTACATCTCCCAAATTTATGGCTTTTTTGTTTAATTCAAAATTCTATTTCCGAGAACACTGATAAGTATATAAATGTACTAAAAATATTTTTGATAGAATAAATACCCATTCCTGAAGCAGTGAATATTTGGTTCTAATCTTTTTATTTCTGATATTACATTTAGGTTAACTTGGTTATATGAATTTATTTGTGGGATAGAGTTTCTAAAATAATTATGACACACTAATGGGTTAAATGAGAGAAAGAGAGAGAGACAGAGAAACAGAGACAGAAACAGAGAGAAATGCTCCATCACTTAAAATCATGGCTTCTAAATGTATAATAGTACATATGGTGGAAGACATACAAGATAAACCTTGAATCTCTGTCTGCATGCTGATCATATTATGCAAACAAATTCTAAACTTTGTCATGCCTTCCTTCTGTTTAAATCGTGAAACTTTTCTAAAACAATGCTGAATACTAAACCTGATGACATATTTCAGACACCCATCATGGACTTGACATTTTGGAAAAGTTCTACAAATTGTAATTCTTGCAAGTATTCATATAACAAAGTTGTATTTTTATGGTTAGACTAAGTAATAGCCTTTCTCCTATAATCCTGTATTGAATATAAAAAAAAGAGTGGGAAAGGGGTGTGATTAATGATAATATAATTGCTCCAAGTAGGAGTGGTTTTTATTCAGGTTGGTATGATCATATGTTGGATTATTTATTTTGATCATTTCCTCATTATAAGAAAATATAGTATACCCCAACCTCACATTACATTAAGTTTGCAATTCAGATCTGGTTCATATCATTAGAGACTGTGTCTGTTCAATTAGATTTTTCATTATTTATACTTCCTGGGAAAATTCAGAATATTTGCATTTTTACAATATTTGTATTTTGTAAAATATTTTGTTAAAATGATACATTAAATTCCTTGTTTCAGAAGGAGTTCTACTGCAAATTCTGATTGTAAAAGTAATATAAACTCAATGTAAAAATGTGATAGTAACATAAAGATTTTATAAATGTGCCAAGAGTTCTGTCTTGTTTCTCTCTTGCATATGAATCTACAAAATTTAGGTAAAAGGCCTTAAACATGGAAAACAACTGAGCGGTACGAAGATTGAGTCATTTATAATTATTTAATTTTCACTTTCTCTGATCCTTTTCTTTCCGTTGTAATATGTATTATGAAACATTAGGAAATGTATATCGTGTACTTCCATAAGTATTTAAGTATACAAAACTTCAATGAAAAAGATTGTCTTACCTTACCCATCCCTGAAACACAATACCTGACACCCAAAACATAAAGAAGAGTTTTATTTTGCTCACAAATTCAGAAGTTTCCATCAATGGTTGGCAGGTTCAAATGCAGAAACAGCGTGGAAGAAAGACTTGCCATGGAGGACAGCGGCTCTTGTCATGAGATCCAAGAAGCAGAAAAAGAAGGAAAGAGACAGGAGGGTGATATACCCTTCCAGGTCAAGGCCCCAGTTACTGACCTCCAACCACCCCTCACCTATTAACAGCACCTTTAGCTCTGAACTAACACATGGATTAATTCCTTGATGAGTACAGTGCCCCTGTAGTTCAATCACTTTCCAAAAGCCCCACTTCTAGGCACATAAGGCTTGGGGAGACATTCTAAATCTAAACTATAACAGACTGGAAATTACTGACCATTATTATTTTGCTAATCATGAGGAGAAATTTGACTGACATATGATTCATCCATTATAGTAAACAGATGGCCTTATTTTTGAGTTAATTAAAACTACAGTTCTTATACCTAGAAAAAGACATATTTCAACATTCTTTCTTTCATTACATTAGTGTATTATTAAAAAATATATACTTTTTCATGGAAAATCATGGCTAGGACAATTTGTTTAACACTACAATGAAGGAAGAAAGGTCAGGGAGGTATAACCTCTGAGATACAGATCCAACTGTGAAAATTGAGAATTCAAGAAGGGTTCTAGCTATAGAAAATAAACTGAGCATATACTAATTTTATTTCTGTGGAAACCTGTAACTGTTTAAGCTTATAGGTGCAAAGATATTCTTGGTACACTTCTCTGCTACAGATTTTCAACAGCAAGCCTCTTGCAAGCACTTCAATTTTCTTCATATCTCAATCCTTCCTGAAGTAATCATCAAGTATACTTTATATTACTATAAATATTATTATATTTTTATTATTACAGTAAAAGATCATATTAATATATTCCTGAGGACATTTTAGTTTTAATTTTTATCATATGTCTCTGATTGTGGAAATATTCAACTACCAAATTATTATTGATGTCTCTGTTCCATATAAAACAAATATTTTATTTTGCATACGGGCAGTAATGGCAGCAGTGTGGAGAGATTTTCTTTATTTTATATAATTTTGTATTTTATTTATTTATTTATTTATTTGGGACTGGGGATTCAAACTCACGACCTCACACTTGCCAGGCAGGCGCTTATGCCACTGAGCTAAATCCCCAGCCCTTTATAATTTTTTATTTTAAAGAGAATAAAACCAAATGAAATAAAACAGGATAAAGCCAATCAAAATAAAACAATGTAAGTGATACAGAATTTCAAAACAAGATAAAAAAAAAAGATGGCTACCATAATGCCTCTTGTTGTCTTCAAAATAGCTGCCCATTCCATCAGATGTAGTAAAATCAAACAAAACAGAACAGATTAGAACCAATAAAAACAAAACAATGAACACAGTACAGGACTTCAAAGCAAGATAATAGTAAATCCAAATGGCTACCATAATATATCTTGTATCTTTGAAATAGCTGCCCGTGCCATCAGATATAACAATATCAAACAAGACAAAAAAGAATAAAACCAAACCAAGCCAAACAATGAAAATAATACAGGACTTCAAAACAAAATAATAGAGAATTGACAATGGCTACCACCTTCAGAAAGAGATCCCCCATCAGTGCTATGTTGTTTACTGTTATCCTCTAAATAGATGATCAGACTACCATCTTTAGGCCTGCAAAGTCAATGAAACACTAAACACTATAAGCGTCAAGTTGTGTTTTATTTCAATAGCTATCAACTCAGCCTGTGTTTCTTCAGATCAGCCAGCCACTTACAGATGGGTAGAGGGGGATAGACTTTGGCTCTTCTTGTGTCCCAGCCTGCATGTTGGAAAGGGTTAGCATTTCCTTCTCCTCTCCATGGTACATAAATGGCACCGACTCACAGGAAAGGGCTGGCATCTGGTTCTCTTCCCTATGGCCCACAGATGATGCCAACTCACAAGAAGGGGCTGATATCTGGTTCTCCTCCCTACAGCCTGACTTGCAGGAAGGCACTAACTTGCAGGAATGGCACTGACTTGCAGGAAGGACTGGCATCTAGTTCTCCTTGCCATGGTCTGCGAATAGCTCAGACTCCCAGGAAAGGGCTGGCATCTGGTTCTCCTCCCTGAAGCCTGTGAATGGAGAGATTTTCTTGATGTAATTATGTATTTCCAGAGTCTTTGAAATAGATTTATTATTAACTTGTTATTCTGCATATTTTTCTGTACTGAGTCATACAGAATCTTTCTAGTGCTAACATCAGGATGAAAGCTAATAATGAATAACCTTTGAAAATACATTCATTTAATGTTATATATCCATATCCCATTTTAGAATGTTTGAATAAATGACTTTAATTTTTTTCAATCTCTGTTTGGTATCATATTGCTAGTTAATTCAAATAAAGGTTATTAATGCAAAATACTCAGGCAAATTTCACTCTTTCACACTGTTCTCAATATTGCAAATTCTCCCATCTTTCCCAAAATTCATCATTGGATTTAGTTTTCTCTTAGAAAAACTGCATAAATCTATTAACATCAGCACAATGACTGACAGGTAATGAGAAAATTACATGTAGGTGATCAACCCTCAGCAACACAAACTCACAGAGTTGAGGTTTAGAGAAGTTGTTGAGTTCCAGCCTCCAAACAGTATTATTCCAACAAAGATCTAAAAAATTACTGAGTTTGGGCAGGAGATCTGGTTCAATATTTAATAGCCCAAGGTTATGTGGAATACATCCCTCAAGATTAACCAGAGAAACTCTTAGCCACTAGATTCTGACTCGATTTCAAGCTATTTATAGTCCTCCTTCAGTGTCTACTGTTCTGCTTCATGTCATAGGAAAAAACAAAAGTTTGTATTACACACCAGTTTCTCTTAAAATTCTTCTTGAGTTTCTAAATGTTTGTTTTGATTTTTCCATCTATAGTATCTTGGTAATCCTTTATTGGAATTATAGGAGATTGTGTTATATTCATTATAATTGTACACATGCCATCTATTTTATTAAAGACTGGGTTTTTCAATATTTTGATATTGACTATAACAAACTTTCATTCTGTTACTTTTCTATTTGCAGTAACTAGAAAAACGACTGCACATGGATACTGACTAGAATGATATTTTGTTAGTCAAAAAGTACTAAAAAATCAATTCAGTTTCATAGCTTTTTTATTGAAGGGGTCTCCTTGATCCTCATTACAAGGAGACTATACCATCTTTACAGTTCAAGATTTCACTAAGATTTTTTAATATTTCATATTATAAGACATTATACAATTTTATTATCTTTTTGTTTAAATAATAGTGTATATTTTAATTGGCTTTCCAGATCTAAGTGAAAGCATTGAGTGGTTCCCCACCACAATTCTAGGAACAGTACTTATACTGACTGTGGGGTTAGCTAGATGTTACAAATTACACAAAACCCTGAAGGAAGAACATAAGAGGCAAGGTAAGGCAACTATCAATTTAGAACATAATCTGAGAAAGGTATAAGACAGATGTGGAAATATTTTAAGAGACCCACAATCCCCGTAATTAAAGAGTAGGCTGTGTTTAATGTTGGGCCAAATATTTCATAGTACAAACAAATTTAGAAAGACAATGAATTAATAGCTCCTGAAGGTGTCCTATTCAAAGTAAGAATAATAGGGAAGAAGTGGAGCATTTGAGATCTAAGATAGGGCTTTCTGCTGGATGAGTTTGAAAACTGCAAACTGAAATTTATCTCAAAACTCACAGATTTTAAAAAGACCCAACTTCTTTTGAGAAGATAGGATTGCTTCTTCTCACTTAGAAAATATAAAGAAGCTTCGTTTGAGATGAACATCTTAGAAGACACTTTTCATCTCTCTGTAGACTTGCTCCTGTCTCCCATCATTGACTTTAGTCTAAAAATGATAGCCAGTTCATGACAGAACCTGATAAAAGAAATACTATCCCTCTCATGGGAGAAGTAGAATGTAGCAAAGAATGGTGGGATCTAGCTAACCTGTACTAGCTGGATCTAGAATAATCCGCTTACAGTCAATTTAAAGCTTAAATTTGCAGATATTTATAAATTTCTTGATGATATTAACATGAATTTTATTCATAATATCACAAATTTGAAATAACCTAACTATCCAGAAAATGATGAATGATAAACTGCCATTAAAGAGTATTTTACTGATACTTGAGGCAAAATGAATATATTTCAAAAGCATTATTTTGAGTTCTGGATTCCAGATATAACACATTAAATACAGTTTGATTCAATTTACACAAATGCTAGGGCAAAACAAGTGGACTGGATGGGGATAGAGAATTAACTGAAGAATAACAGAACTACTGATGATGATGGAAAAGTTCCACATCACATATCTATATGTAATATTTAAACGTCACTCAATTGTGCACTTAAAATTGATGTTTTACTGCATGCTTATTATGTTCCCAAAAGGACAACAGTATTTGAAATATACTTTCACTTTTATATAGGATTTACAATGCAGTAACTCTTGTATACCAGTACTAGCTTATATAAATCAATCTGAGTATTTGTGAAGGGTAGGAGTAAAACTTATCAAACTCAAATATAACAGCTGGGCAATCAAAAGCATTGAAAATATTCATACTATTTTTCAAATAATGCAAAGCTAAAGTTATTCATAAACTAAAAATGGTAAAGAATCAGAAATTGTGCCCTTCTCTAATGACCCCCTTTAATATCTTTGGAGTTATGTAAAAGTCTCCCAACTTTCATGAGGCAACAAGTTCAACTACTTCCCAGAATTGTGCTTCATGCACT
Organism: Cuniculus paca; assembly: GCA_004365215.1. Classification (NCBI taxonomy): domain Eukaryota; kingdom Metazoa; phylum Chordata; class Mammalia; order Rodentia; family Cuniculidae; genus Cuniculus; species Cuniculus paca. The sequence continues at coordinate 6,663 of RJWT010003636.1, read as the reverse complement.
ACATTTCTGTCCTGTCATTGTTAGTCTTCCTTTAAAAGTTCTTCTACATCAGCAGTAAGACAGCAGTAAAACACATTATTTCTAGCAAATGAAAAAGTGCAAGCACAAATATTCCCAAATAAACAAAATAACAAAACAATCTAATCTTATCTAAGAATTCCAAAGAAATTGGAGATGCAGAGATGGTAGTAGGCATTTTGAGTAAAGATAACTAACACAGGATATATTTTTAAGTTGCTGAGTATTTTGACGTGAATAACCTTTACTAATTACCCTCAGAGTTGATACTTTGTGAGTCCCTGGTAAATATGCATTTTTATTCCCAAACTGATTTTTAGTTTACTAATCTGATCTCCAATGATGAGTTAAAAGAAATATTATATGTCACTAAAAACAAAGATTGTGATGAGAAGAGAAATCTCTAAACTCAATTTTGACAATGTCTTATTACTAATTACTTGAAAATCACTGAATGTACAAGAGATATAGAAGAGGTTCTCTATGTCATGCGCTAGGTGATCAATTATCCTTTGATTTGTAGTTCTTGTAGCTTTGTACAGTTGATCTTTCTAGAGAATAAACTGTTTTAAGATCCAAACAAACTCCTACAAAATTGCCGAAAATCAATTGCTGGTTCCACAAATTATTCCTCACCTGTTTTCTGAGTAGAATTTATATTTTTATGAGAAACTAATAACACTACTGAGTTTAAGTTCATTAACTACCTCAAATATGGGCATGTTTTATATTTAAGATGAGTAAAATAGTTTTCGATGGATGATACATAAGACCCATAATGGGCAGTATAAAATACACAGAAGTGTATTTTCTTATAGTTTTCCAAGTACTTGAGATATGAAATTCAGGTGGCAGCAGGATAATGGTCTCTCTAAAGCTTGTAGGAAAAAACCCATCCTCACCTGTTTGCAGCTGCTGGTAGTTGCTGGAAGTTTGATATTTCATAGCTTACAGCTGCAGCACTTGAATGAGGCCTCCATGCCGTACAGTGTTTTATCTCTGAGTTCTGTGCTCTTTGGTTCCTTCCCTCTTCCTGCCAGTCATACTGAAGTAGGACTTACCTTAATGACCTCATCCTAGCTTAATTTGCTCTGTACAGAACCTACTTCTTATTGAGGTTACATTATGGTGTCTGACATTTGGAATATCAACAGTTTTTCGAAGGGATACTCAGGGATGTCTATAATAGACTTCTGTGCTCATTCGTAGCATTTTTGTCCACCTTTTACACAACATCCTTCATATAACATAAATTATGTATTGAGATTACTCACTTGTGTTTGCATTACTAGTTCTTAGCACAGTGAAAAATCAAAAATGCATCTTTATGAGAATGTGGAATGGAAAGTGGCAAATATTGCAATATCAAAATAAAATGGGCTTTTATTTCATTTGCTATTAATGTTCTCCTTACATTTTATATTTCACAAATGTGATTAGTGTATGTGTACTGTCTGGCAAGGTTCCTAGAGTAAAATATTCAAACAAATAATACAACTAGTATGATTACAACTCACTCTGATTTGTTCTTCAGACCTTCGACATCTAACATCCCTATGTTCCTATCTCAATTACTCAGCCTGAGTGTGCCTTCTGTTGATAGAAGGTGACACTGAATAAAAATAGAATATAAAGAAAATGGAATTATGTCTCTGATATAATTAATAAAAGGTATCACAAACAGGATTGCTTTGAAGAAATAATTTTTCTTAAAATATATTTGCTGGTCACTTCACTATTATTTTACACTAAGGGAGACACATATACCTTACACATATACCTTACATTCTGTAAGTAAAATACAAAACACTAAGACATTTTTTAAAAATCATTCATTCACCGGTAAGAATATAAAAGAATTCAAATGAACTAACCCTTGAAATATGAGGAAACAAGTGAGGCATTTCAGAACCAATTTACAAAAGCATGAAAGTTCATTATGCAGATGGAGAATCATGAATGAAAACAAGGCTTCAAATGTGGGGACAATAAAAGACCCAATATGTGGTGATCACACTGAATATGGCAACAGGGGCCATGACAATAATATGAAATGCTATGCAGAATGTTCCTTGAATTTGCAAGGCTACTTGATGACACCTGAGTTTTGAAAGATAATTTATAGTGGGACTTTATTTCACCGAGAGGAGAATATTTGCAGAGTTCTTGCAATGATTCCACGATATGAAAAATAACGTCACAGGCACAACAATAATAATAATGATGGAAAGATGATGGATAGACTCTAGAGTTATTTCCTAGATGGTTAAAAAAATAGTAGGCGATTTCCAATGAAATTTAACATATTAATGGTTTTGAGAAATTCTTCAAATAAAAAAGAAAATTGACTGACTTATTTTTCCAGAATTTCCAAAGCTAAATTAGTTACAATACCATTCTTCATGAAGCACCTACAAAGTAAAAATATTTTATGTAAAATTATCAGGTAGATGTTGATGAAAGATACAGATTTTTGCCGGGCATGGTAATGCACACCTGTAATCTCAGTACTTGGGAAGCTGAGGCAGGAGAATCACCATGAGTTCAAGGCTGGTCTGGGATACAAAATGAGTTCAATGCCAGTCTGAACGATATAATGAAAACTTGCCTCAAAAAAGACTAAAAAAAAAAATAGATTTTTTAAAGAGTTACACACAGTATGTTGTATATAGCTTTACTATGAAGATACACTAAGTCAAACTAAAGAAAAATAAAAACTATTGTTGCAACTGTATCCTGTTAGCTTTAGGTACACAGAATTAAAACAAAATGCAAGGACAATATACATGAGTAATTGTCATTGAAATATTTCAACTTTAGGAATATGGCAAGAATAATACACAATTATTACTTTTCAGTGTATTAATCACCTTAAAATTAAAATTAATTGTCTTAATACATCTATGAAAAATATTGAATATTATTTGCATGCCCCAGAACTATAGTATTTTTTTATTTTTTTAAGTTTTTTTAAATTTTAAAAAGCAAAACAGAAAAAAGCATAAAAATTATACAGAATTTCAAAAAAGGTATGAAATTAACGCTAGCTAATAGCACGAAATTAACACTAGTTAATATATTGCATATTGTTATCTTAGAAGTAGCTGTGCAGGTTACAAGATCTAGGCATAAAAAATGATCCAACAAACAAACAATGACAGCACAAACTATTATTTTTGATGAACTAACAGGAATTAGTAGCATAGTTATCTATCTTGTGTACGTATACATACATACATTTATATATGTATACCTATATACATATAATCTTTTCCTTTCTTCCTTTTCTACTTTTCCCTATAAGTATTGTTAATCATAGTGCAGCATGTTGGACTTCATCTAGGTGAAATATTGCATCACCCTAACTTATTTACCTAAATTGCACATTTCAACAGCATTTATCAGTTTTCAACTATAAGAAGAGCCTGCAAAATCAAAACTTGTTGAAATTCAGACTCATTTAAATATGACTGGTTCTATTATTGATTTGATAAAAATAAGCATTATAATCTTGGGTGTTATTTTGTAGAATCAGGCATTGTCATGCTGGAAAAACAAAACTGCAGTACTAAGTTTAGTATGGCATTCTCAAACTCAGTTGACATATATATGAGAAATAGCAGTATCTATTGTATTGCAAAAATTAAAGATTTGCTTAGATTCTCCAAAATCTCTACCAGCATATGGATCTGTTCTTACTGTTTTTACTGTTCTGTTTTTCCTTCTTTATTCCCTCACTGCCTCAGATCATAGGATTTGCACAAAAATACAGATGTGAAAAGTCTTCAATTTCTTGTATGTTGGGAAAATGCTTTTATTGCAGTAGTAGATAATGTAAGGGCTTTTCTTAGTTTATTTACCACCGGTTATCCTTGAACTGGCGGAACGTGTTTGTCCCTGCTAAGATTTCTATAGTTTCTGTCAAATGGTCACAAAATATTTATTGTCATTTTGAAGTGCCCTATAAATTCTGTAGTTATCAACTGTTAGGAAATCTGTATAATTTCTTGCCTTGTGTTCTATATATGAGTGATCATCAGTTAATCTTATCCTTATCATTGAGAAATAAATGGCTTTGAGTTATATTATAAATGGGCTAAATATGGGAATAGCAAAATGTCTAATAGTTTTTTATATCTATTCATAGTTAGAAGTTATTTTCGAGACGTGTTTGCTTCTTTTTACTGCCTTTGTTCCTCTCTTCCTGCCTTCCTTCCTCCACACTCCTCCCTGCCTTTTTTCTTCTTTTTAACATAATGCTATTTTTGTTAGAGGATAAAAAAATTGAAAGTTCCAAGATCTTTTAGGAAAGCAAAATGACTATGTGATTCCAGAGTTGCAAAAACTCCTAAACTTTGATGCGGTAATTTCAGTTCCGGAAAAACACCCGTATCAGTCTGTGAGTCCTGTCAGAATAAATATTGAAGACTGCTGGCTTAGACAAATTTATTTTCTCATGCCTCAAGAGGCTAAAATTACAAAATTAAGACATTCTAAGTTCTGGTTTCTCCTTCAATTTATAAATTTTGGGTGAAATAATTTTGTCTGTAATATTGAAATGAAGCTGGGGAAATTTCATGCAAACCAAATTTATTACATCATTATTTAAGGTAGAAATTTGAGAACAAACTTAAGTTACAAATAGGAAAATTTTGAATGAATTAAGTTTAAAAAATTTGTATTCAACATATTTCTGACTTGATGTCACATAAAAAAGTAAGAAAAATATGTCGAAACCTTATCACTTAAAATCTTCATTATTCTAGTTAGATATTTATGGCTTTTTCTTTTTTATGTTTTTTCTATAACTGTACTACTTTGTAATATTTAAAATAAAAACAGCATTAAAATGCTTTTACTTTCATTGTATCCATGTTCAATGTTAACATAAAAAAGGTTTTGCATCCACCATTTGATAAAATTATCTATCAGATAATCTCAAAATATTTTGTAGTCATTCAAAATGAAGTTTATTTAATCCCCTTATTAAATTAGATAAAAGGCAATTCAACTTTAGAAAATTCAACTTATGCCATTAGGAAACAAACATATTTATATGTCAAGCCTAATTTTTGAAACTGTGATCACTGTGTACATTGCCTTCTTTATCATCATATTATCATATCATCTTTATCCTCATACCCATTTTTTGTAAGAATAACCAACATCTGCATGATGCTTCATGTCTTAGAGGAAGGAGAAATAAAATGGTCAACTAAAGAAGTAAGACTGTCCTAACTTCACAGAGTTCCTAGGAAAGACCGCTTTTTAAATCAGTCTTGGGAAAAGGAAGCCAAAACAGGATTTCTTAACTCTTGGAAACAGTGGTTTAAGAATAACAGAGTTTCATAGAAATATATTGTGTGGTTCTAAATTTATGAAAGAAAAGATAATTTAGCCCAGAGAGATGTAAGTATGTTTTAGAGAAGATTATCACAGTGATGATTATAATTTAAGTGATAAATCAAAAATTATATTTTGTTTAAACTGTCACTGAGGTAGAGAATGGTGAAGTTTAAGGGAAGAAACTTGTCATTAACTTATAGATTCTTTCCTTTTACTATTGTGTCTTGGTTGTTATTGGTATTGGAATAATAATGAAAATAATGGTTTACAAACTACATCATACTTTGCAAGTCACAAACATACAATATGGACATAACACAGATTATACTATTTTATATTTTTCTAGAATGAAGTATTTTTCTGGACAATAACTTGTGGATTCACTTTTTCCCTTGTATTAATGGACTCCTTGTAATAGTGTTCTTGTAAAAATAAAGTTACCACATGAACAATGGGGGGAAAATCAACATGCTGGATCAATAAGACAGGACTTAAAATCAAAACTCTCTATAGAAAGATATAGGATTCCATAAACACTTTCAAAATTTCACTTAATATAGTACTGCCTGATATTATTATTGATTTTCTAAGAAAGTATTTTATACTTCCAAGTTGTTTGAAGTATATATCTCCAATTTTCCAAAGTTTATGAAATACTATTTTGTATGTTCTTTACCTAAAAGTTAGAATTATTATACTGACCTCTCATTCTATATTTATAGATTCTAGAAATTACAGGTCTTTTGTGAAGGGGACTTGACATTTTTTCAATAGAATCAAGGACCACAATTTGAGCAAGACTGTTCTCTGCTGTACTTCTCTGACAGTTTGCACAGGCCAAGGACTGAGTAATTTCCATTTTTTGAGATCATATTCTCTTCAACATAGTAAGAAAGAATGAAGAATCATTGGGCTAACAAAGACCACATGATTATTTGTTTTGTTTAACAGTTTTCATTTAGTGAAATTAACAATTCACCTTTGTTGTCCTCAAGAAGATATCTAGAAAAAAGTTTCAGAACAAGTTTTCTTTACAATATAAAATATTCATCTCTTTGTACTGGTGCAACCACTGTGGAAATCAGTCTGGAGGTTTCTCAAAAAGCTAGGATTGGAAGCCCCATTTGACCCAGCTATTTCGCTTCTGGGCATATTCCCAGAAGAAGTGAAGTCATCATATGTCTTGGTTACTTTTTTTATTGCTGGGACAAAATACCTGACACCCAAAGTTAAGGAAGGAGAAGTTTATTTAGCTTACAGTTTCTCTCCTGTTATTATTTATTATTTTATTACTATATC
>RJWT010003635.1:0-35816 GCA_004365215.1 Cuniculus paca | reverse complement strand
AGTATCTCCAATCTACTTGGTTGTGACTCGCATACTTCCCAAGCATGTGTAAGGTCTGGGGCTTGTTCAGCTCACACCTGCTTGGAAATTCTTCACCAGCCTGATGGGACTGTGATGTTACTGTGCAGATTAATATTCAGCAGTGGACTCAAGATGAGTCTTGCACTGCTTCCTGGAGGTCCTTCTCTGGACATCTCTCATCGCTTGTCATAGTCTGTTTTACAAATTCCAACCACCGTGCCCTCCCCAAGCTGTGACTTTTGTCATCTCATTTCAGCAAGACTGATGTGCTCTGCTTGAACGCTTCCTTCCTGGGTCATGGCCCAGAGTATGACTCCAGGCAGAAATCTGGGAAAAACATCATATTGTCTGTTTTGTTCATTTCCTTTTCTCTTGAATAACAGTCTTAGACTGCCTCTTTCTTACACATGAAAATAGCTCTTTTTCATATTTTGAATTGTTCTCTAGTTGTTTGCAGTTACAGGATATGTCAAGGACCACTTACTTTCATGGCCAGAAATGGAATTGTGAATTACCTTTTAAGTACTTATTTTTAACAGAACTAAAATAGAAGTAAAACTACAATTTTCTGTATACAAATGCTAAACAGTGGTAACTACAAAAAATCTGTTAGTGTTTATGAATGATCTTATGAAAAAATAAAATATTCAGTTACATGTTCAAGTTTACTTGTGTGACAAAAATTTACCATCAAAGGAAATGCTTTGCCGACAGGGAGAAATAATAGAACTACTTTATCTTTACTTTCAATAACACTTCACAGTATCCTGGTTGTTTAACTCTCCCTTCTTTTCTGAGTACTTTAAAGACTGTTGTCATCTCTTAGTTCATAAATATAAGTATAATATGGGATGGGTATGGAGAAACAGCCAACAAATTGAGGAAGACTTTGACAACCTGTAGCAACAAAATTTGTGGAAAATAAATGAGTCAAACAGTAGGGCCATGAAAAAATATTCAAATTTTTTTATACACCTAAGTCTCAAGTAGTGTAGTCATAGAAATTAAATATTTAGTGTATCTCCTAGATGTCTGACCCACTAATCAGCACTAACGAGTTGTAGAAAAGAAATGTGATAATAACTATAATGTGTGAGCGTCTCACTTAAAAATAGTAAATTATTTTGATATATTAGATAGTGTGATGTGAATTTAAAATAGAAAAGAGCCAGCATAAATTTGTACTTGATAGAAAAATTATCTACCTAGTTAAATTGTTTTCTCTGTCTGCCATTGGAATATAAGTGATATGGGTTCTGGAAGCTTTAAAACTACCAAAGGAAAATTCTGATTTTCTTTTTCACTTGTATTTTGATTTTGTACCTGCACAATGATTAGACACATTTGCTAAACTTCTTAGACATTCTTTCATTCTAACCTCTTGGTAAAATTTCCATTGATGCAATAAATATTTCAAATAAACCACATTTAAAAATGGGAAAGGTTTATATTCATTCATAGTTTTAATATTTCACTCTCTAACCCACTGACTTGTTGCTTGGGGCCTGTGGTAAGATGGTACAGTTATGGTGGAAGCGTATGGCAGAAGAAGCTGCACAGCTCATGGTGCTCAGAAAGCAAAGAGAGAGGACAGGGCAGGATCAGAGTCTCCATACCCCTCCATGGCCCTCGACAGTGAACCAACTTTTTTCCACTAAGCCCTGCCTCCTAGAGCTCTACTAGTTCCCAATAAAGATTGGCTGTTGGCTAAACTTTTAATGCATGGTACTTGGGAAGACAGCCATCCAAACCACAGTACTATTTTAACTGAAGATTCTGATTTATTTCAACTGTTATGCTTTTTTTTTTTACATTTTTTAATCTCCAGGTGATTTTAAAAATCATATGTTTGAGAATCATTCAAACTGCATTCCAGAAACCAGTAACACTGGCACCAATGGAAAGCTTATCTGAAACACAGAATCTCAGGTTTGGCTCATTACTACAGAAGTAGAATCTACATCTTAGCATTTTCACTAGGTGGTTTACAGGCACAGGTAGGCATTAAAATATTATTTCATCAATCAAGAAATACTTTTTGTCTTTAAGAAATTCTTAGTAATAGAGTAATACCAAGTTGGGATAGAGTTCGATTTGCATCCTAATCACTGATCATTTACTTATAAATATAGATTTCCAGGCCACCACTTAACTCCAGTTAATCAGCTTTTCTGAGGACGAAACTTGAACACTGGTTGCTTATTATACATTTAAAGAAATTCTAACAATTTGAGAAGCTTCAGAAATAAAGTAAAATTGAGTTAAATTTTTCAACACTTGCCTCTGTCAAAAGACCTAACAAAAAACAAAACAACAAACAAACAAACAAAACCAAGTACTCATGAAATTAAAAAGTAATGGTACATGTTATTTTCTTGTGCAGAAATCGAGGATCTTATGACAAAAACCAATTTGATACAAATTTCCTAGTCATTTGTCAAAAATGTGTTTTGTCCTGTGAATATTCTGCTGTGACTCCTATGATGAAAATATACATATGTGACTATTTAAAGGTTCTGTCAGGTGGGAATTTTAGGCCAGGTCTGTGCAATGAGGGGGCGGTACAACAGAAGAAGTGGATGGAAACTGCAGTCTGACAGGAAGCTCTGGAAGAAGACTGACAGGTGCCTCAGTGTGACGATGGCACACTGCTGAGTAGGCCATTTTGTAACTGAAAAAGAGAACATCTCAAAACTAGTTAAGTTAGTCATGCGACTTAACTAGGACAAAACCTTATGAGTATTTATGTATTCTTTTAACAAGGTAGACTGTTAAAAATTTATTATATGATTAAATCTTCAGGATCTGAATCACAGAGACTGTGAAAATTTCTGGCTGAGTAAATACAGGCAGCTGAAAACATATTTAAATTATGCAGATTTTTCTCCATTCAAATACTTTGCATAAAAGTTTTGAATGTTTGTTAAATTATAAGCTTATAAATTACTGAAACCATGAAAATCTTCTTCTGTTATTTCTTGATATTTAGTATATCCAGACATAAAACATGCAATTTAGAATCAAGGAAACTCAGGATTGATTTCCTATAAAATCATTTACTATGTGACACCTGTAAGATCATGTGTAAATTCTGAGATACAGTCTTATCTCTAAAATGGAAATAATTGTACCACTCTTACTGAGACAATCATATATCTGATATCCTCTTAAATTTGTGGGTGATGATCTAAGGATTACAGTTAAAACTTTATCTAGAATCTCAAAGTAAATGTAAAGATCTCACAATTTAGTGGAGTTAGTTATATAGATAAATGTTATTGCAATGGTTTCTAAAGCAATAAAAAAATGAGATATTGTGGTCTGGTCTAGTAGCACTAAAGTCAGTTTACCAACATGTTAATCTCATAATACATGGCCTTATGTGAAAGACATAAACTTTTGAGTACATTTGAATACAAAAACAGTCAAGTTGGTACTTAGTTTTTTTTAAGCTGTTAATCCTTTACACAAATTTTACATCCTAGGATATATTATGTTTGTTATTAATTGACTTATTCAATCAGTAAGTGCTTTTTGAATTCATATATTTGTCAGATACTATATTGAGTGTCAAAGATTCAGTGATTAGAAAGACATTCAGGTGATAAAGGCAAGTGTGAAATAAATAAATAACATTGTCTTGGTTACTTTTCTCTCTTTGCTGGGACAAAATACTTGATGCCCAAAATGAGGGAAGGAAAGGTTTATTTAGCTTACAGTTTTTGGAGGTTTCAGTCCATACTCAGCTGGTTCCAAGGCAGAGTGGTGTGGCTGAGGTTTAACCATTCATGGTGGCCACATGTGACAAGAGTGAAAAGGGCAAAAAGGGCAAAGCTCACCTCCTTCCCTCCCTTATAATGTATGCAGGCTACCCACCCCTGGGTGGGTGCAGCACTCACACCACCAGCACTAGAAAACGAGCCAATCACAAACACTAGACTCAGCTGCCTCTATGAAGGCATGAAGCTTTCGGGGGACACCAAGACACAAACCATATAACATATATTATGATGTTATAACGTAATAACATAACTATGATTTATTATACACCATAGCTGATTGCAAGTACAGGTTGTGAAGAAAATAAAGAGGTAATCACTTAAGTGGTACTATCACTTTCTGTAGCACTGCTTAGAGAGGTATTTCTAAGTTATTACCATTTTAATTCCCTTAATCCAAAGAGTAAAGTATGTCAGCCCTGAAAAGAGGTGCTGAGGCAATTCTCTTAATTGGGAGTAAAAATCGCAAAACTCTTCAGACAAGTCTTGGTAATTTTGACAAATGGAAAGAATCCCTGTGAAGTTGGAATATAACTGAGCAGGAAGAGAGGAGTGTGATTTTGTGTTGGAATAATAGAGAACAAACATCTGGGATCTTGTAGATTATGAGAAGTCTGAAAGTGATGGGAAGACATTGAATTGATGAATATTAAGAATAGCAGTATTTATAAACAAAAAGTAGAAGCCATCCAGAGGTCCATAAATATGTGACTGGTTTGAATGATGATGATGTATCTATAGAATGGGTACTGTATACCTGTAAAAGGAATGCAATATATCTCTATAACGGCTCATACTGTGAAGCAAATTAATAGTGTGGAGAACCCTGTACACAGCCTGGTAGCACTCACCCTTGAGAGGGACAAAGTCACAAATTCACATTCCAGCAGGCAAATATGCTTTGTCCTCTTTGAAAAAAGAGGAGAAACCAAAACCTAATTTAAATGATAGGCTGCTTGGAAAGGGAGGAAGAGTCTAATGTGAAAGAGACTGGCGTAGAAATGAGACCTCTCTGCTCCTGGTCTTATAGTTTTGATTTTGGAACCACGTAAATGTTTCTACAATCATGCAGCAAAATTCAATCAAATGTAAAGAAATGCTTAAGAATTGAAACTAAAGCAAATCAACTGAGTGTTAGTCTTCCTTTGCTGTGACAAACACTTGAGATAAAGCAACTTAAAGGAAGGAAAGATTTATTTTCACTCACAATTTCAAAGTTTGCAGTCCATGGTCACCTAGTGTCATCCTTAGGGCTGGCACTAACATAGTACATAATGACAGACTGTATAGTGGAGGAGGATGATCACCTCATGGCAGACAGGAAACCAAGAGAAAGAGAGGAAAATTCATTCCCCAATGATCTTCTAGGTCATGAGTACAATTACTTTATTCTCTGACCCTCATCTCTAAAAAGGTTCCATTACTTTCTACTAGTGCCACAGGCTGGCAAGCAAGTCTTTAACACATGAAACTTTGGTGGTCATTATAGATCCAAACTATAGCAAACTATTTACCAGAGGACTAAATTACACAAACAGGCATCAGTTGCAGCTAGTGATTTTAAAATAAAGTAATTTATGCATCTCCAATGTGTATAATTTAAATACGAAAACATTGCATAGTGTTCAAACTGTTTTTAGTATCCATGTTGTTGTTCCAAAGCTGTGTGTGTGTATGTGTGTGCGTATCTGTGTATGCCATAATTGACAATCATTTCTGCACAAATACATAGACATTTGCCTATGCAGCGTGAGTAAAAAGTGTATATAACAGTATTCTTAGGATTTAAGATTTTTACCAGATATGAAAATGCATATGAGAAATAAAATAAATGTTGTAATTCAAGATTTGATTATAAATTCATGGCATATTGTATGTTCATCTATTTTCCAAGCTTTGTCTAATTAGTCTAGAAGAGAGAATAGCGCAATAGCCATGAGCATTTCTAGAATTTAAGGTAAGATCTTCACTAACATAATTTTCCTCCTATAGGAACCAGAGTTGTTAGAAAAGTGGCTGCTTTCAAACCATGAACAAAAAGTACATGAAAAGGGCTGGGGATGTAGCTCAGTGGTGCAGCTCCTGCCTGGCAAACATGAGGTCCTGAGTTCGACTCCAGATACAAAAAACCAAAAAAGTATAAGAACAGCCTAGATCTCAACAGAAAAAGTGAAAACAAAGCTCAGGAACCAATCTGAATTAGTTTAACTTGCCAAAAATGGGTAATTTAAACAAAAGAAATACTATCTGCAATAGATACATGTTTAAAATACTTTAGGAAAATCTACGATTTTACAATCATACCAAAATGTAAAAAGTAGCAATTATATTGAAGGAATCTAGGAAACCAGTCCATTCTTCTAAAGTGTGAAAATTTTTCTATTAATCATGCATTTCCAGTGTAAATTCACTTCAATATCCATAGCTACAAAAGAAAATTTGCTTTCTATTGAGATAGTCCAAGAAATACATGAAAAAAGAATTAGAGCTAGAATACAACCAATTTATAACCTTCAACATAACAATGGATATAGACTGAAAACATCAACAAGAGTTAAAAATATTAATTGAATTTTGGTTGTAGAATATTATAAATACATCAGATTAGCAACATATTAACCTATGGATCTGCTTAAAAATTTCATAAAATATGATGACTAATTATATAACTTTTCATGTGGCATACTAGGAAATTTAAACATTGCCAGTGAACTATTCTTGCTACAATATGAACGTGAGACTCAGCTATCCCTTAATATACCTAACAAGTTTCAGAAAACCTAAGACAAAAAAATGTTAAAATACATCATGCTAGAGGACATGCAGTTAGAAAAATTCAGAATGAGTAACAATGAACAGATAAGTTGGAAAAAGAAAAGAGAAGAAAGATGAAATACATAAATTAAAGAGACTTGAGAAATCAACATGTGTCAAATATAGTTATGAAATAATTTTAAGACAGTCACGGGAATTTGAACACTGAATACATACTAGCACTGACAGGAGAGTGAAAAGTCAGTCATTGCCGGGTAGTTTAGCCCTACAATACCAGCACTTGGGAGACTGGGGCAGGAGAATTGATGTGAGTTCAAGGCCAACCTGGGCTTCAAAGTGAGACTGTATCTCAACAACAACAGCAACAACAACAACACCAGAAGTCTTTATCTTTCAGCAGTTTACACTAACATTGTCACACAGACAAAGCAATATGATGTCTGTGAGTCACACGGGTGAGCATGGGTCTGGGGAGGAGACAACATGAAGATGTACTTATTCAATCTGGTAGACGAGTACGTAGGGATTCAGTGTCCTATTTGCTTTACTTTTAAATATGTTTGAAATTTGCTGTAATGACATTTTGAAATGGAAAATTATAGTGGGCTTGTGAAGATTTTGCTTATGTTTAGAAAATTTTAGAAGGCATAAGTGAAAACAAAATGACTCATAGGAGGTTGCTTCTGTGAGGCAGGAAAGGGATGAGAGTTCTTTTGACAATTGAGTGAGTGGCAGTGAAGACTGAAAACTGAAAAGATTTGATGTATTTAGTTGAGGTAGAGTCATCTGTATTTTTACTTGATAGGACTGTGTTAAAGTCAACAAGAATGTCTCCTAGTAATAACTGCTACTATCAGAAAGACTAGTGATAACAAGTGCTGGCCAGTATGCAGACGAAAGGAAACATGTGCCCACTATTAGTGAGAATATAAACTAACAGAGACAGTATGGAGAACGATGTGGAAATGCCACTAAAAATTGAAAATAGAACTACCATATGATCCTGCAATCCCACTACTGAGTATATACCAATAGGAAATGAAATCAATATTTTGAAGGGATATCTGCACTACCATATCGATTGCAGGACTATCCACGATCACCCAGCCCCCATACTGGATACAGCCTAAATGTCCTTCTACTGACAGATGGATAAAGACATGTGAAAGATATATAATCTCTCAGCCACAAAAAGCACAAAGTCCTGTTGTCTGAACAGTATGAATGGACCTGGAGATCATCAAGTTGAATGAAATAAAACAGACACCAAAACAACTACTACATGATCTCACTCATATGTGTAATTTAAAAATATGGCCCTCATGGAAATTAAAAGAATAGCACTATCATAGACTGGGAATAATGAAGGATCAGTAAGGTTTGATCAGTGAGTACTAAATTACATTTAGATAGGAATAAGTAGTTCAGGTGTACTGTAGATAACAATAACATACATATGTATAAAAAATAGAAGAAATGATTTTGAATATTTTCACCATAAAGCAATGATGTTTGAGAAGATAGATATATTTAATCTGACTTAAACATTACATGACGTATACCTATACTGAAACTTCACATACCTAGTACTTCATCAATATGTGCAACTTTTATATTTAATGGGCTTAAAAATAAATTTAATTATAAGAAAGAAAATAGTCCCTGAGATCTCTGTGAGAGATATGGGTAGACCGAGATGTCTTCTGCTAAGACTGAGAAGACCAGGAAGGAGGAAGTCACATGGAAATGTGAGGTAAGAAATATTCAAGATTTCTGCTCAGTGCATTTTAAGTATAAGAAATCTATCACACATTCCAATGAAGAGGGACACATGGGAGACATCAGTCCTTGAGACCAGAATTAAGAAACCATCAACATATAGGTGGGGTAGAGGATGGGAACACCCACGGAGAGGAAGAAAAAGGAAAGCTAGAAAGCTGCCCTGAGGGACAGCAGCATTAGACTCCACATAGAGCAAAAAGAACAAAAGAACCAGGGAGCAAGCAGCCAGGATTCGGAATTTCAGAGAGTGATGCAACCCAGTTTTATTGTTTGCTATATTTTGCAATTTATTTATAGAAAGTATTCTAACAACTCTGTTTACTAATGAACAAATGGCTCTGCCCCTTTTGAACCAGTTTGGCAAAGCAGTACACCACACAGAATGTCAATTTAATGCTGCAAATGTAAAGATTCTCATTTCAAATAAAAAACCGAAATCAAAACAAAGATACTCCCGAACATGACCAGGAAAAAAATATGTGCGATTTGATAACTTAATAGAAAGGCTACGCATGGCAGAACTAGTTCTCACTGGGGTGCATATTTATTTATATACAACTTACCTAATGTCTATGCCAATGTATCAGAAGACATTGAGCACTGAGTTTCCCTTATATTTTCCTGAATTCAGTGAGAACTGATTAACCCATTTAGAAAGAGCTAAACCTATCTTTATATGTAGCTAATTATGTTCTAATGCATACATTCAGTAATGCCATGAGGCTGTCCATCTGCAAACTGCCAGAAATAAGCTGCCCAAATTCAGAGAACAACTTATTTTAAGGCTTAAAAATGACACTGATTTAAAGCTTGCTTTTACTGATTTGATAAACTGTAAATTGAAACAATTACATTAATGTAGCCCATCTTAAGGCCAATGAATTTTCTAAAAAGACAAAGAAAAGGAACAAGTGGTGGCCTTTAAATTTACACGCTAACAGAATAAAGGTGATTTAAAAAATAATTTTTCAACATAAGAAGTGCTACACTAGAAACAAGTGAGTAGAACAGAAATGTTAACTGTTAACCTCACTCGGGTAAATGATAAGTTTCCAGAACAATGCTTCAGGGTAAGAGTTTTTAAGGATCAGGAATGAAAAGCCACTTTTTGGTCTGCTCAGTTTGCTGTAGCCATCTCTTTACCAGGAATTGGTAAAAATAGCAAAGAAAAGGGGCATAGTTCAGAAGTTTGCAGGATAGTTAATCCATATAAACGATGCGACTTAAAGGCCAGGCTCCCCAGAATAAAGGGAAGAATCACCGAAGAGGCCAGGAAACACAGAGAAGTAGAAAGCTATGAAGTGTGGTAGAAGAGAACTGATTTTGTTAATTCTGAGCCGTTTTGAGGAAAATCCTTTGTCACAAGGCCCCTTCAAGGAGATGAAGATGATCATATGATAACAGCAAATCCATCGCATCTCTGGGTAGTCTGGTTGGACCAATCCATTTTCCTCATGACCTTCCCTTTTCCCCCTCCCTACCTTTAGACCCAACCCTTTCCTCCCTGCCTAATTTGACCAAAATGAAAGCATATGCAGATAGATTCATTTTTTCACGATATATTCACATCTTCAATCTTGACTGCATTAGAGCATCCTTTGTTTGACATTCCCATAACCAGTGGGAATGAGACACACATTGTGTGTTCAAGAAGCATGTAGCGATGAATCCTTGTTTAACAGAATTTTTAAATCTTGAATTTAAAAACTCTGAATAAAAGTTTTTTGTCAATATGTATGTCTAATCCAAATTGGTTGGATTATTTATTTTTAAATTGTTCTCATAATATTTTCTTTATTTCCTTTCATTTCACTTGCTCAGTGACAGTGGAACAGATCCAGCCCTAAAACAGAGGATTGAGTAGACCTGGGAATTTTATAAGTAGTAGAGTCCTAACAAAGTTTCTAATAACATGAGCACAATGTAGGAGAAAGACTTTATTTATTATTTCTAAAGGGTTTACAGAAAGACTGTTTTAATTAATACACACATCAAAATAGAACAAGCTTCTAGTTGATTAAAAATGGTATAATTTAAGGCAACAAATGTTTGCAAACATATAAAATAAATCAGCTTAAAGTTGCCAAGACAACTCAACAACCAGCAATAATTATTTGAAAAACAGCCTGAATTTTAATAGTTTATAGTGTAAAATAAACCACAGTTCCAAGATACAAAATAAGTTTACTTTGAAATTTCTGTCATATTCAATTCACTTGCTATTTAATTACATGTAGCTTATAATACCTTTTAGTAAAGTATGCATTTAGTGAAGTAGGTGCTAATCTGAGTCCCTGAGTGATATCTGGCAAGAAGATGTGTTTCATATTCATAAACAGAGTCACAGAGTTTCAAAATAAAGAAAGAAAATATTATGAAGGGAAATCCTGCTACTTGAAGTGTGTTACAGTTGTTACTGGGTAGGTGTTTTGCAGCTGTCAAAGGGACTATGTATTTCTGGAACCTTCAACCTTGATTAGAAGACCACTGGGTTATGAGAACTAATAGATTAAAGCTAAAACAATATATTTTTTTAAAAAAGTCAATGTGAACCTCACATGGAAGCTAAAATCCGAAAAGAGTGCAGTTCTGTGAACAGCCTGGCATTGTGAAATTGCAGATAATCGGGACAAGGTTTTTAGTCTGCTAATGCTCTCCTCCCGCCCAAGGAACTGTGAAAATAGGAGCTCTTGGATGCATTAGAGGAGACCTCTCTCCTCTCACTGAATAACAGTTTATTTTGTTCTTCCTGCGATCCAAGCATTGCCACTTTACTCCCAGTGCAGTTTTGGTTATTCACCACTTTTTTTTCAGTCATATTCATCCATCTAAACTGTTCAAATCTGTACATATTAACATTTCTGAGTTACAACTCTGGGAAGATTTCCACCCTGGCCTTTCCTTTCCTTGACACAGTCTCCACCCCAGTTTTCATTTCCAGATTGTTTTTAGATCATATGATAAGATACTGGTGTGTAAGCCAACAGCTTTGCCTTTGGGTTTCTCTTCACAACTCAAGAAATCATTTGACTTCTAGCAAATGATGGAGAGCAAAGCCTGTTAGAAAAAAGACATCAATGTATTGAAATTTTTTCTGTTCTTTCTATTGTGTATGTACTGAAAGATGAAAATACATTTGATTTTAGGTTTTATTTGCAAACCTACATCAATTAGAAATCTGCATTACCTACAAAACTTAGGCTTTTCTACCTTTGCCTTACACATACCTTAGAATTATAGAAATAAACCTTAATTTCATTAAGAAGTGCTCATCTATTTAATTTATTTAACTCAATAGCACTCAATAAATGGAACTTGGAGGGGTAATGAGAGAAAATAGCCTATCCATACACTAGGTACAAATATGATATGCTTATACAGGGACTACTATGAGATTTGAAAATACAATGCTCTATCTGTCCTCTTCATAAAAGATTTTGGAGATATATTGACTAAGATAAACAAAAAATATAGTATAGAATGTACAATGTGCTGCATATTGTAAAAATAATTATATAGTGTCTACATACATATATGCTCCAGCGTATGAATTAGTGATGTATAAAAAGATGAAAAGAAGACTATTTTTACCTCTGAGAGACAGGCATAGAGACTGTCAATTACACGTGAATTTTTTTATTTTAGTTCTTTCTGATAGATCTGTTCTAATTCTGTTTCACTTGTTTATATATTGATTGCATTAGAACCATACGTGAGTAAGAAAGTCTACCTAGATCTTTGGAACACATTGATTCAGTCTATTCAAGATTATTGAAAAATGGCTGACAGAGAACAGAGTGTAATACAAAAGAAATTTTGGAAATTCAGACTTTCATGACCATGTCCTTGTAACCAGATGTAAGTCACTCATCATTTCATACCTTACTTTGCTTCATCAATAAAATAGGAACAAGTGGCTCCACCCACCCCAGGAAGTTATGGTAGAAATAAAATAATAGGTGAAAATTCTGTGAATATTCAGAGTTCATATGGTCTGAATGTTCACTTGCAGAACTCATATGATCTAAACCTGACTTTAACCTGAGTTTTTTGTGTGTTCTTCTTGGGATTATTCAGCGAGAGACTGTATTCCACTAACATCTGATAGTAAGAATCATAGTCGCAAATATACTAGAAAGGTCAGTTTAGGTGACAGACTCATAAATAAACAGTATGCTTTTTTAAAATATAGTTAGTATACACAGAATATTGCAATAAATTAGTTGCTAATAATTTTTTCTGTTTACCCACTTTTAATGATAATGCGAGTTGTCATCATTTACTAAACATAAAGCAAGATCCAAAGACACAATAATGTTATATGTTTACTTATGTATCATCACACTTTAGGTAAGCATTATTAATATCATTGTATGAGTAAATGAAATGAGGCTACACAATGTTATTTTTTATTCCAAGTTACAGGGATAATAACTGAAATCTGATTATATTCTAAATCTATGTAAATACAAAAGCCAATCTTTTTCCCACCCTGTATTAGGGTGGGAAACTGTAATCCACCCCAATCCAAAAGTCAGTATCTTCATTTGTATTATCTCTGAAACAACATCACCAATTTAATGGTGTCTTATAGCACCAGGGTGACTTTAAAGGGCAGTCTTTAATTCAAATATATAGTTTTCAAAGAAGAAAAAGGGAAAAGGAAGGAAAAAGACTGCCTGAGCAATAGGGTGGTAAAGGAAAGGAAAACATATGGGAAATTTTTAGGGTCTTGACAAACCAAAAACAACCAAAACATTAGAAAGACCCCTTTCCCAAAACAATCCCTTAAATTACTGGATTTACAAAAAAGGATGTAATTAAGATAAAAACTATTAAAATACCCCAATATGACAAAAATGGATAAGAGGAAAATAAAATTCATACACATCTCTGGCAATAAACAAGTAGATTAATTTTCACATATATCAATAGAGAAATCCTTCCCCCGGTAAAAAAATCTTGAAGCGCAGGAAACTGTGTCTACTCCAAACAGAATTATGTAAGCTCAAACAAGTGAGAATAAAGCAAAAACATGGCAAGTCAGAAACTCAAAAACCATGAAATGAAATGAGCAAGAAAAATGGAGAATTAAAAAAGTTGATTATGATCAGGTGAAAGTGGAGAAAATGACAAAATTATCTCATTAATGACCCGTGTTACATGAGGAATCCACAAAAATGAAAATTTAGTAAGTGGAAACCAAAAGCAGAACCAAGAGAATGAAAATAACATTAAAAAATAAAGCAAAAGTCAGTGGAAAATATGCTACAGTAATGAAGATGCAATGCAAATTGTAATCTAGTTCACAAATTGTTTTTCATAAAGGAATGGGCTAGCAATTCTGAAGCTATGTGATTACTACATTTGAAGATTTAGTGAATCAATTATAGATTCTAAAATCAAGATTTTTCTAGTTGGAGAAAGAAGTTATAAATCAGAGAAAGTTGGAAAGTTGGAAATCTTTTAGTACCAGGTTGCAATCAGAAACATGAACACATGCTCATGGTACTGTGTGTGTTTTTTATATGCGTGTAAGTACTAGTACTAAAAAAATTAGTAAATAATACAAGCTTTGTGAGTTATATGTAACTTCCATTGTATATATGTGATATGTGAACAATATTTGTATAAAGTGGCACCGTGGTTCACAAACTTAATCTTTTCCAAGGTTCTAGTCACAAACTAAGTGGGAGGAGAACTGAATTGAATTCAATGGTTAGGTTTAATGTTGACCTTATGGGGAAATTTATTTCATTCTCAATCAATACAATTTGTGAACAGAATCACAGAAAGAATTAAGTTCGTGAGCCGAGGCACCACTGTATTTACTTAACATACACTGTATACACATATATATGTGTATGTGTTTATATGTGTGTGTGGCCCTCCATGAATTTTAATCCGTAGTTTCAACAGACCCCTGATGAAAAACAATGAAAAATATTTGTACATGTATTGAACATGAACCAACTTTTTTCTAGTCATTGTACTCTAAATAGCATAGTATGAAAACTATATAAATAACATGTATATTGTAACAGATACATATAATCTAGAGAGGGTTTAACATATACAGGAAGATGTGAATTGGTAATGCAAAAATATAGTCATACTTCTTGAGAAATAGTCACATTGAGTGAACTAAGTACAAAAAAAAAGAAAGAAAAAGACAAAAACCACTGAAATACCTGGTTGATGTGTGTACTGCTTAAAAGAATGGACTGGTTTTTATCTAATCATTGTGATCTACCAGTCTCTTTTCTCTAGTGGAAATTTTCATTCCACTCTACTTATAAATCTTTTTGGTCTTAGTTTTGGATAAGATTCCTGGCAAATTTGCTATTCATCACAAATTGCTAAAAGGTAGTATGATTTACTGGAAAGCTGCAGAGAAATACCATAAACTAAAAAGATAACCAGGAATGATATTCAATTTCTCACTGATTTGAAGGACTGAAATAAAAGAGTGAACAAATAAATAGTTTGAAGTGTTTATAAGCCTTAATTCATGTTCAAGAAGGAACCAGCAATGAAATGCATCCTTTTGGCTGTCAGAAAGGGACTCTAGGCTGAGTGTCAGGGCTGGCTGATTAAACAACTTGGAAATTACTTTTTAAGAAGTTGAAGAAAATACATATTTTGCATAATAGTGGCAAAATAAATCCTCACATACTTTTGAGTTCAGCAAATGTAAAAATTAAATTAGAAAACGAGTAATTCCAAATCATCACTTCAATGTATTTGAAAAATTTGAACAATAAAAATAAGTTAAATGACATAATTTAATAAATAACTATATGATTATTGCAAAATAATTACTAAAAATTTGTTCGCTTTCCTATGTCTCTGTCATTCGCATTGTAGTAATTTCAAAAGTGAAAGTGATTTTATACAACAGTGTTGAAAAATTTGTGGTGGGAAAATGCTAGGATAAACTGAACATTGCCATATCCTTTTTTTTTAGAAGTCATTTTTCTCCAAGAGGAACAGATTTTTGTTGCTGTTGTCATTTTTGTGTTTTACTGTGTTATCCCAAAGCACTTTGGAATTACATTCAAACCCACTGAATGTCAGCAATGTGATCTCTAAGGAAGATGGTTTTAATTCCACCTCTGTTTCTAATTTCCTCATAGCCAATTCTTGATAGAAAGTCTGAGCTTTAATAATATAGCTCTAATATTACAAGGCAATGGAAATGGAAGTATTATAGAATCTTTTATCAAGAAACCAGATGGGGAAAAAATAAAACCTTAAGAAAACCTGCAGTTTCTCAAGGTTGAATCCATCTTACTCTCCACTTGCAGTGTAACATTAAGGTTAAGTTAAAAAAAAAAAGAAGCAGAAAGAAAGAAAGAGAGAAAGAAAGAAAGAAAGAAAGAAAGAAAGAAAGAAAGAAAGAAAGAAAGAAAGCAAGCAAGCAAGCAAAAGAAAAAAAGGCTAAATTCACATTACTTAGGAACTTTTAGATGACTAAATCCATATTTCTCTTTACAACTTGTCTTCTCTCCTTCTGTAATGCATGTTGCTTTAATTAGGTTATAGCCTTAAAAAGCATTAAGACTTTCAAAACTGAAATGCAGTTATTTTATTCACACCAAAGGGCATGTCAAGGAAAAGATGCTGTTTGAGGGATGGATGAGGTCTTGTGTGTATTTCTCATACTTATATTTTCTAGTACAGTGATTTTCACAGAAAAAAGGCATAATAAAACGATGACAATTTCTTGTACAAGATGATTTAAATTGAAACACTGTGCATGATTATGTTGTGATCAATTCACTTCCCATTCCAAAATTCTTGTCTTGGTCCTCACCTTTGACATCACAGGGAACCTACACCAACCCATCCAGCACAGTGAAAGCCATCCTTCTGTTTGGGGGAAGTGCTAAATGCATGAACTTTTAAATTCCAAGAGCCTTCTCATTCTATGAACTCACTATATCCTGAATTATGTTGTCATAAACTTTTGTATTTTATGATGGAATTTATGCTGTTTTCTTCCCACTGATAGTAAACTCCTTTAGAGAATGAGCATTATTCACAATCTATCTTGCAACAGTACTCAGCAGAAATCTTTACACATAATAAATATTCAATGAATGTGTGTTAAATAAATTGATTCTAGAAAGAAATGTCAAATATTTGCCTTTTACTTTCCAAGTAGAGATTCAAATATTGAATGATTACTTTAAAAATGTCCAGAGACCTTACTTTATAATAAATAATAAAAATTTTCTTTCCTTCTTTTGCTTTTAGCTTTGTGTTTGGGCATGAAAAAATATTGTAATACTAAATCTGAAGCAATACGTTAATTAGATATGAGCTCCAACATTCAAGACTTTAAAAGAAGTATTCCTCATGAAAATGGTATGTACTCTGCTATTGACTGAATATTTTTGTTCCCCAAAGTAAGTATGTTCCAGCCCGAATTCCTCATGTAATTCTCTTTGGAGGAGGAGTCTTGGGAAGTAATCTGTTCATGAGAGTAGACCAAGGTTCTTAATGAATGAGGTTAGTGTCCTTATAAGGAGCCAAAAGGCTAATGGGTAATCGTAATAAATGGATTAACTCTCAAATCAAAAGACACAAATGAATTGAATGTGTTAAAAAACACTTTTCTCAAAAAATTGAATGGGGGAATATTCCTACATTAAAGAATAATAACCGCTTGATGAGATCAATTTATTTAACCTATTTATACATTACACAAAGTAGATATGTAATGAAACATCAGACTATGCCCCAGTAATGTGTATCCTTTTCATGGTTTTATGTATTAATTAAAAATAAATATGATTTTAGAAGGAAGAGAAATACAACTGGTTTTTGTATTTTCATTTCATAACCCGAAAATTCATTGAATTCATTTGTCATTTCTAACATTTTTCTGAGGTAGATTTTATGATTTTCCTGGGTCACACCATCTGCAAAATACAGACAACTTTACTTATTTCAATCAAACTTTTGTTTTCTTAAGTAATTTCTCTGACTTGAACTTGTTATACTGTGTTGAACAGAAATGGAGAGCATGAGCCTTTTGTTTTCTTTCTTATCTTAGAGGAAATATTTCAAGTTTTCAGTGTCAAGTATTATGTTATCTGTGACCTTGTCATATATGAACTTTTTGTGTTGAGATATCTTCTTTCACTACATTTCTTCTTGGTTATTTGTATCATGAAAGAATATTGAATTTTATCAAATGCTTTTTCTGTGTCTATGGTGATGGTATGATTTTTATTCTTCATTCTATTTATGTAATGCACCACCTTTATTTATTGCATATGCTGGACCATCTTTGCATCCTAATGATAAATTATTATTGATCACAGCATATAATCCCTTCAGTGCTATGCTAACCTGGTTTATTTTTATTCTGATGAGGACATTATATCATCTCTGTTCATCATGAATATTGGCTTGTATTTTTTGCCTTTTTAGTATGTAACCTGGCTTTTGTATTGGGATTAAGACATGAGAGGAATGATTATTCTCTCTTCCCTGCTATGAGGAGCTACAACAAGCAAATGAACGCCTGTAAACTCACGGAGCACACTTAGCAGACACCAGATCTGCGGACAGATTGAACGTGGACTTCCCCACCTCTAGAACTGGGAGAAATAAATGTGTGTTTCTTGGACCAGTTTATTTATGATAACTTGTTATAGCAGCTCAAACTACCTAAAGAAGATACATTCTATCTTCTGTCATTGATAACTAAGACAGAACATCATGGGGGAAACATAAGGCAAAACAAAACTTAATCACACAATGACTGGGTAGCCAAACACAGAATGGAAAAAGGCCTTGGGTCTCAATATCTCCTTAGAGAACATGCCCCTAATGACTGAGCTTTCTCCCACTGGGTCCCCTTCCTGAAGCTTCTACTCTGACCCAGTAGTGGCACAGGCCAGCAATCCAAGTTTTAGCAGATGGGCCCCTAGGGAGCATTTAAGGTACAAACCAGCACATGAAATATATTGTGTATTAAAGGGTATGGTTGTCAAAACGTCCTTGAAACAGACATGAAGTCACTCACTCATGAGGGTGCCATCTTAGGAGAAAACAGCAGAATCTACTCTCTTCAGTTTGCTGATCTCTGTTCAGTCTTCCTCACACAGTGTCCCATGTCTCATCTCACTGCAGGGAGGTACTGCGAAGGCAAAAATAACACAAATGGGATGAGTACAAATGAAAAGGTTTCTAGAGTTAAATTTTCTTCTGTTTTTTTGTTTGTTTGTTTGTTTTTCTTTTCTTTTCTTTTTTTGGAGACAGGGTCTCACTAGCAGTTTATGTTGACCTTGAACTCACTATGTAGCCAAGGCTGACCCGAACTCACAGTGATCCTCCTGCCTCAACCTCCCAAGTGCTGGAATTACAGGCATGCACCACCATGTCCGGCAAAAGTTTCTAAAGTTAAAGCCAAATTGGTAGGCATTTTCTGGTTAAATCAGTGACTTTTAGACTTTTTCCACATTCTCAGATTTTCTACCAATTCAAGTTTTTGTTTCATTTCTTCTTTAAATTTTGCATTTCTTTATACAGTAATGAGGAAGAGAGTGAAATATCTTTGCTGATTCTCATCCATGAGTTACAAGCATTGTGGTTCATGAGTAAATTCTAATATAAGCTTGGTCCCTTAAAATATAGCATTGATATGTTTTAAAGCACTGAGGGACTACCAAATGCATGCATTTCAGAGAGGTGGATTAAACTAAACCTTAATAGAATTCACCTTTATGTTTATATTCCCTGACAGAGCTACTGCTTGGAAGAGTTTGCTCAGATATCACTGTGACTTTTGTGAGTTAATCCATACCTATATAATAAAGTAGATACTACTTTCAATGTACATTACTTACATTTTTTGGATGCCATTTTTCACTGCAAATCATAATTTCTGAACTGCCTCAAGAAAAGTGTCACAGAATTATTTAAGCACACAATGCGACCCATAGACATGTGTGAAAATACTGGCAGAGATGCGGGAAATAGTTTCTAAGTGGACAGGGTTTTACTGAATACATTTGCAAGTAGATACTTAGTCCCATGAATCTTGTAATTCCTATATCTTTATAGAATAAAGACTTTCATCGTATAATCAGAGACACCAACTCCTTCCACCTTTTTTAAACTCCTCTAGTGTGTGAAGTTTTCTGTTCAAGGTTTCTATTTAAAGTCTTTTCTTTATTATGTTTCTACAGGGATTTCAAGAGCTGCTTCTACATCTCTTGCTTTCTACTTCAGTTTAAAAAAATCCTACTGGGGTTTCTATTTTTGTGTTGCTTCACCAGATGTCCAAACTGTTTAAGACATGGCCCCTAAATCCTTGACAGCTATTTGAGGGTGTCAGTATGTTCTCAATTCACTTCCCTTTTACCTGATCTTGTCTTGCCTTTTCCTATGGAAAGAACAAAGCAAACATGTAGAGAGTGCGAACAGGATGCAAGGAACCATAAGCACGGTGGGACAATATAATACTTGTTTTCTGCTCTTGAAAACCCCAGGCAAACACAGAAATGTGTAATTTATTAGTATTTCTTAGAGAGTATGAGAAATTGACCCAAACCTTTTGGATAAACTCTCTTCTCTGTTTGAAGCATTTCTGCTCTTTCATTTACTACCAATCACTTCATTCTCTTATTCTAAATTCACTATTTTTATCTTGGGGTGAATAGACTTTTTGTTTTTTGTTAAGGTACTTCACTTTTACTATGCCTGATGGCATATTTGATGCTCTGTCTTGTAGACAGCCTCCTAACTTGGCAGAAATAACAGTGTTATATAATGTAATGTTTAGGACACTGATGGGCTTGTTGCCACCATTTTTCATACTAAACTCAATGTCATCAGAAACTCTTTTTTTTTTTTTTGTGGAGGGATTGGAACTCAGGTCCTTGTGCTTGCTGGGAAGTTGCTGTGCCACTGAGCTACATTACGGTCCTGGGAACTCTTTTTTGATCTTGATCTATATAAGGTAACTTCATCAGATTGATGAGAAAAAAACCCATAAAATATTTTATCATTAAATTTTTTCTCAGTTACTAGAATTTAGAGAAACTGGTTTCACATTTACTTTGAGACTTAGGCTAAATTAAAAATGGAATGAAAATGTCTTGGATCAGATTTTTCTAGAGTCAGTTCAAGAGGTGTGTTTGTGCATATTTAATTTTGGCATGTGATTTGAGTATATATTTATAATCCTGATAGCACAATATCTGTAACCTTTCATGAGAAAGTGTTATATAATATTATGGCTACTATTAATAATCGCAATTATTATAGAGTATTTCACATATGTTTGAATCTGAGGTAGGTGTTTCACCTAATTGAAAAGGTTTAGCTGAGTTTTACAAAAGACCTCAAATAGCAGATCTGTAAACATCAATCTGACACTAATAACTCCATAAAGCAGACCAGAGGGAGAGACAGTGAGATTCATGCTTACATGACCTCAAGAGGCATTTGGTTTAACACTTTTCAGTAGCCATGGTGAAATACTTAATCATTTTGTCTTTCAATTCCTGTTTGGCACATAAATGTGTACCTATATACACTGCCATTCTTTGCTACCCTATTTGCATATAACCTTTTTGAATACCTGATGAGCACAGAGTCCATGTAAAGCCACCATAAGTGTGAGTTAATGAAACACACAGCATGTGCAATGCAAGTGCGTCATTTCTAACATTGAGTAAGTGGAGGGTGCTCACAGTCCAAGAAATGTCATACTTGGGGCTCAAACAAAAACTTGCTTCCAGTGTAGAAAGAAAGGCAATGATGTTCTAAGAAATCCAAACTACCCATCGGCCATATGGTATTCTTTCCTACTTATGTTCCTTACCTGTTAATGCATCTCTCAAATTGATAAGGGTGGAACAGAGGAAAAGGCACAGCATGGTAATGTGTACTTTCTCTTCCTTTCTGTCCTTCCTTATCTATCTGTAAGACAGAGTGCCAGTAGAATGTGAACTTACTAAAAAGAGAAGTGAAAGCATTGTGTTATCATTCAGATCTAAAATGGCCCCAAAGCCTCACGTGTTTAGAAGGGGACACAGTAGCTGCCTTGCTGTTAGGAGGCAGGGCCTTGTTGGAAGAGGCAGATCACTGGAGATGTGACCTGGGAGGGTTTACTTTCCCTCCTGACATCTCCCTTGACTCCTTCTCTGACATTCTCTGCCTCTTTTCCACCAGGCTGTGAGAAACTGAGCTCCACCTTGCCCCTCTGCCATGCTGTCCCACTTTGTACCCAGGCGACTATGGACTCAAACAAGCCTCTTCTTCTTTACATGGTGGGTGTTGGGTCTCAGTGACGAAGAAAGTGACTATGACAAGTGACATTAGCTTTATTCAACCTTTCCTCTCCTTCGAAAAGCATTCATTAGGTGTGAAATACAGGTTGTATAATTTTAGTAATTATCATGAGTTACATTCTCTTGCATTTTCATTTAAAACAGGTACTGTGAACAACAAAAAGGTAAATAATAAAGTTCACACTAATAATTTAAAATGGTTTTCTTGGCATGACAATAAATAGTAAATAAAAAAAACATTGAAATAAGTCTAGATACAAAAAAAGACACATTTTGATTCATGATAATTCTTTTGTTTTGGTGTTTTTAGCAAGGAGATCTCATATTTTATTTTGCACAGGGCCCTGCACCTTACATAACCAGTCCTGCCTACTTTAATGTGGTTTGACTACTATGTCAGAAACCTGGGGTCTTTCTGTCCTGCTGCCCCAGTTTCTGTTTTCTTACTGCTGTGGCTCACAAGACAGAATCCACTTTGCTATAAGCACAAAGCCAAAACAAATAAAGCCAAAGAGCACACAATGCTTTAAACATTCTCTTCAGATGAGTTTAAAAAAGATGCTGTGTGATTCTTCTGCTTTGTTTTGTAAGTCAGAATAATAATTGCAACAAATATTTTAATACACTTAAATTATGAATATAAATGAACATATAATGTCTACATTTTAAAATGAAGTATCTTTGTTTCTGAAACTAAATATCAAGGAAAAGATAATAATTTTGAGAGAATTTTTCATATTTAAATACACCCAACAGTTCTGAATATTCCCTCTATTATGTTAATGAACTTATACCTCTCTTGCCACTGTCCCACTGCTCTATAGATACTTTGAATTCATTGCGTTTTTACCATCTATGTTCAGTGAAGTTCTATGTATAATTGGTAGGTGGTGTTGTACAAAATCATGTATACATTTAATATCTAATAGACTCAACTTGAAATACCTTTCATATAATTAACTGGAATCTAATGTCTCAGCATTCTGGAGAACTGAATAATTAAATAAGTGTATATTATTATCCCCATTTTATAGATGGAATCATAGGTACAAAGATATTAAATAATTTGCTGGAGAACATAGATTTAGTCAATAGCCGGAATAAATTGAGAGTAATACTCAAAATTTGCATTAGGAGAAAAAGTTCAGCAAAAATTTCTGCTACATCTGTATTCTACATAGAAAACTAAATTGAAATTATCACTGCTCTCATTATTAATATTCATTGGTATCAGGAATATGCTAGGTACTATAATCTACACGGAATGAGATAAAACCCCCTAACCCCAGATCAACTATATATCTAATTCTCCCAACTTATTACTAGTACATTCAAATGGGTGTTTTATCACCTTAATTATTTTCAAGAAATGACACCAATAGAAAAAAATCTTCTCAGTCTAATTGCTAAAGAAAATACATCTTGTATTTGCCCATGTGGTACTTTTTTTTTATTGTGAATATGAAGACAGTATTTGAAAATGTATGGTATGCCTGAAAAATAGCTATGAATGTAATCTAATAATTGGAAAGTTCTGTTCATCAATTTATTAATTTGGGTTGCATTGATATACCACTACCAGTTTTAGTTATAATGTTAAAATATATTTTTGATCTATATGGATGAGGTACAGTGCCAACCATAGTTAGTTCTCTGTAAATAATTGTCCCTAATACCTGTGAAGTACATGTTATCCCCAGTGTGAAGCTGAGAAAAACAAAGTTTCTGAAAAGTGATGAGATAGGCCTAATGACATATAGTTTGATAGTAAATGCATAGTTGTTCATTTATCCATGTAATTCTATTTCTTTGTATTCCAACAGAATTACTCCTGTAAAATCTTTGATTAGTCTTAAAATAAGACATTTAAAATAAATCAGTATCTGTCCATTTTATTTTAATTGTTAAATGTTTTTAGAATTATTGATATCAGGTGTATTTTTACAATGCAATTTTGTGTTTTTAACTGACAAGCATTACTCCTTTTTCTGCCTTTTGTGAAGTGACAGTTTTGAAAATTCTCTTAGTTTGTCCTTCTGCTAGAAAGAAGTCATAACTCTTTTTCTATTTTTGGTGGTTATCTCTAAAATTTTTGACTGTACAATAATGCATAAGTTTAAAATGAATCCATTCTCTTAGCATTCTATTGTAAGATTATTCTAAGATTTATTCAATAAGCTTCTATTTTAAATTTACATTATTTCCAAGTTTTCAGTATTGTAATAATTCTGTTATGGGTGCATATCTATATAGCCATCCAACTATCTGCATCTGCATAAATATTTTCATATGCATTTATATTCCTGTGTGACTATTTCTATAGTACAGACACATAAAACATGAATATTTGTCAGAAACTAAACACTTTAAATTTTATAGATATGCTAAATACTTTCCCTAAATTCCATATACATTTTTACTGACACTGAGAGTGCATGAGCACAGGGGTTACCCTTCTGTCATCCCTCTTCTCTTCCACCTTCTGCTCCTGTTTGTCTTCTTTGTTCTCATTAGTTTTCTAATCTGATGGGCAAACAGAATGTGACTTTTTCACACTTTATTTTAACCCTGTCTTACTATGATAAAATATGCATAATATTTACCATTTTGAACATTCAAGAGTTTTAATTATTCATTAGTGCTATTAGATATATTCACAAAATGTTGTTATCACCATCATGTGTATTCAACATTTTTTCATAATTTTCAACAAAAACCATATACCATTAAATAGTAATTCCATTCTTTCCATTGTCCTTTGGTAACCTCTACTGTACTTTGTATTTCTATGAATCTGCATATTCTAGTTATCTCATATAAGCAGAGTCATACAATATTTGTCTTATAGTAAATGGCATATTTCATTAAATATAATGTTTTCAATAATTTTTCAACATTTTTATCCTTTTGTCCTGAAAACCTAAAGCTGAGAAACTATAAGAGTATATATAACATAATATATTTCACATTATGTATATTTGGTAGTTATAAGTAATAGTAAGAAATGTAATTGCTTTCAGTATTTACCAAAATTCCATTCTGTCAAATGTCCTCATCTCAAAATTTACAGGAAACAAAGAAAGAAACTCATACCTCTCAGAGTTCAAATTTGTCTGTTTTTTTCTTATTTTTTAGTATAGTACAATTTTATAAAATTTAATCAATATTTTAAAAATAAATATAAAATTATACTTTCAAAAGAAATTGGTGGCAATAAACATTCTATGTGGCTTCACATGAGTTTGTATATATTATTGTATAACTATGTGTCATTTTTCCTTTTGAATTGCCTACTGATACTTTTAGCAAATTCTGGGCAATCCTTGTCGGTATCTAAAGCTCTTGATGCAAGAAATGATAGCCTTAAAACATGTTCATGACTATTTTTTAAAATTTTTTTGTTGTTGTTTTTGTTTGGTCTTCCCTAAATCTAATTGAGATTTGTATTAATATGTAGTCATGTACTTTTATTTTCATTCTATTATCTGAATTTTATGCCATTATATTGTCACCCTGAATTTAGGATTGAAAGTCATTTATGTTCTTTTCTTATGGTTTTCTGATTTCAGTGTGGCAGGTAATCTGTATTTAATCTGGTATTATTACAACTAAAAAAAAAGGAAGAGGGCTGAATCTTCCCTCTTCTCTTGATCAATTTTGGTTTTATTTGTTTGCTTTTATCTTCATACAGCCATTTGTCTCAAAAATATTCAGAGATTTATTTTTCCTAATGATTTGTGTTATCCCCTCCATTATATACTAAATTCACAAATATGCTCAAGGTTCTTAACTCTTCTATTACTATAATCTATCTGAGTGTGTGTGTGTGCGCTTACCACATTCTCTTAATTCCTGTAGCAATTCTTCTTCAATCTTCCATTAGGGCTTTGCTAATTTTGAATGTCCCCAAAAGCCCATGTATTGAAAATGTGGTCTCCACCCCATGGCACTGCTGGTAGGAGCAGTGAACCTTTAGGAAGTACAGCCTCTTAGGAAAAAGCTAAATCTCTTTACTTCTGACTACTGCGAGACGAGTAGCTTCTTCTATCACTCACTGTCACCAATTGCGTTCTGCCTCATCACAGCCCCAAAAGTAACAGGATCAACTTATTATGAACTGAAAACTCCAAAATTGTGATCCAAAATAAAATTTTCCTTCCAATAAGTTAATTTTCTCAGTTATTTTGTTGCAGTAATGCAAACATAACGCAGACTGTCTTCTCAAATCATTTATCTCTAAGCTTTCCATTTTCCATAATCCTGGTAATCTCCTTTCTGAATGACATCTACATTCTGATCATATGATGGTATATATGACTTCTCATAGAGGCAGATAGATGATAAGTCTATATATGTTGCTCCTATGAGAAGGTCAGTATGGATGTTACCTGTGCTTTAAATAAATTTCCTGTAAGTAAACATACATTGCAGGTGCATGGGAAAACAATCTTTTAAGAAAGCCCTTAAATATATTCATGAATGTACAAAATGACATAGAGATTTTTTTCTAATGATGTATTGTGTAAAATTTGAAAAATTTGTAATTTTATAATAAAATGTAATTGGAAGTTAAAACGGATATTTTGATCCATCTTATTTTCAATGAGTCAAATATTTAATTGTTACTTTGCTTATTCATTTTGTTCAGTACCACTCTACTCATTCCAACTAATTTTATTTAAAACCATTACTGAAAGTGTGACACTGAAGAGATTGTATTTCTTTGTGAAAGGTTTCATTCTATTTCTATGGAACTTTAAAATGCTTGGTTCGACACTGACACATTGATTTAACCATGAAATGTACATACTACATATAATACAGTGAAAAATATTCTTTCCTACTTATTCAGATACACTTTGTGGAAGACAATATACACTATATACCCTTAAAAAACATGAATAAATGTAAGATTAAAATAAAAATACACATATAAAATTTCAGTTCTCAATCCTGGTGCCCCTGAGGGAGTATTAAAATCAAACATAAATGTATGAATTAGGAAGAACATAAATATTCTTTTCTTGAGGAGATGATGACTCAAAGGATTGATAAACTTGACTCTAATCCAGGTGGATGTTGATTAGAATTTGCAGCCATCTGACAGCTATGTGGTGATTTGTGTGGTCTAAGTTGTTGGATACAATCTTAATAAAAAATAGTCAACATCGTTAAAGCTTCCACCGTGATTAGAGTTAATCAGTGTCCTCTTTAGCAGCATTGACAGAACGTCATGTTGAAATGGCATCTTTTCCTTCTCTCGGCCTCGCTAACTGGAGAAAAGTAAGCAAAGTGGAAAGTGTCATTTGCTATTCTGAAAGCAACAGAAATCCAACAAATGAAGAACATCCCCTCATTAAGCCTGCAGATATCCATTAATTCAATACGTGAAAGAAAGGGGGAGCAGAAAACTGAGATGACCGCAGGTTTTGTTTTTGCACAGTTTATAATGTAGTAGGAGGGAAAAAAACAAGTGCACAACAGCTATGGAATAAGGAAAGTGTTGTAGGTACCAGAAAAGACAAGTTAAAGGCTCTGTCCAACACTCAGAGGAGAGAAGGGTGAATTATGTTTATAAAGTGTGAGGAGATGGGGGTTTTAAGCAATTGGAAAAGTCAAGAGGGAGCACAAAATTAAATCAAAAGTCCATTTCTATTCATTTATCTCATAAACTATCATTTCATTCAACCCATGAATTCTTTTTCTTTTTATTATTAAACTCAGGTCATCAAAAATCTGTACAGATTGATTTGATATGCTAGCTCAAATTATTAACACTAAAGATGAAGGATTTCCTGAGACATTATTTTCATTCTGTATGAACCCTTCAAGACAGAACAGTAACCAATTCATACAATAACTAGATTTAGTGAATATAAAATGATCTTTAAGACCCTGTACCTATGCATACATGCACAAAAATAAAATATGCTGTATAAGATATACTTAATGTAGATATGTAAATATAGCTGAATATTTCCACTGAGTTCATCAATTAATTTTATCAATATTACTTTCATAAATACTATTATGTAGTAAAAATATCAAAATGATGGTTTATTGCCATTATGTGCTGTGCAAAACACTATCATTAGCTGGTTGATTTTCTTGTGATAAGAAAAAAACAGTTCCTCATCACAGTGAATCTGGGAATATATTTCTCTTTGGAATAAGTACTAATTCTTATTAATCAAATGACTATATACATCAAATGATTTTTATGGTCAAAACAAAAAGATATAATAGAGCAATTGTCATAAGATCTAAAAAACATTAACAAAATATCATACAGAAAATGTAGATTCTCTTTTTTGGGGAATTAATTTGTCTTATGGGTAAGAAGATGTTAAAATCTACTCGTATTTTGCAATGAGATTACATGCAACCAGAGACAAGAGGTCCAACCACACAGAGCCTCAAATGATCACCTATAAAATTGTAGTGGGGGTGGGGAAATATAATGGAAGAGCAGTTTTTCTATTCTGTCAAAGGAATAGAACTTAGTTTGAACCAGAAAACTTAACTTGTATCTTATAAAAACAATTCAGATAAACAGACAATGCCTATGGTTTCAAGAACAAGAGACCCATGCTGCTGTCATACTGGCCCTACCCATCACTAGCACATGGAAGGAAAATAGCAGACAGTGAGTATTCACAGAGGCAGAAATTATAGGAAAAGTGCACAACTTGTAGTGATACTCACATTGTAGTATTTTTAGGTGACTTAAGAAAATACATGCAATATGCATACCCTGGTGTCTGGCAAATTGATAGATACTCAATAAACAATCAATCTGGGTCTCTCTTTCCTGAGCCTACGGAGCTCAACATAGTTAAGAGTTTCTACTTTCAAGTGGTAATAGCTTTCAATGAAAATACTAATTTGTGAATTCTTACAGGAAGCAGTATTTCTTCTAGAGAGGGCAAAGGTTGAATTTCATTAGAGAAAAATAATCTTGTTCCTCTGTATGTGAAACAGGTATATGCTGTATATACACTTTGAACATGAAAACAGTATATCTGTGATACTATCATTGCACAGAAGTTCAATTAGAAAAAAGTGTCAGAAAATGTTCTTTAGATGGATGACTATATTAAAAACTGTTAAGCACTGGACTAACAATTAGAACTCACATTTAGAGAAACATTCAGAGTCACATCTGGTTGCTGCTAAACCATACAAATGTTAATTCACACATTTAACAATATCTTCTAAGTGCATGCTATGTGTTAAACAATCTACTAGATGCTGTAAGGAATAAAAATATATGTGGCATAGTCCATGAACTCCAGGCACTTAGAATTCATCACCAAATGTTAAAAACATAAGTAGTAAAAAGGTTTAAGAGTTCAGAGGAAAAGAAATATTTTCTTGCCTGAATGATCAGAAAGTTTTTCTGGGGGAAGTTATATTAGCTGGTTTTGCAGAATTAAACATAAATGATCATGTATGAAACAGTCAAAATAGGGAGAATGTCATGAACACAGGTCTCAACATGACAGAGAGTAGCATTAAGAATAATAGTGAAGGATGTCTAGGAATGACAGGAAAAATGCCTAAGACAGGAGCCAGGATTACAGATGATACAGAGTAGAATACCAGCATGAGCTCAGAGAAAAAGGCTGAAGCTAGCAGACCGTTAGCCGTGGCATGGAGCTCCTGCAACTGGGGGTGGGATTTGCCACTCTCCAACATATCAGAAAATGTAATGCCATAGATAGAGTTTGTGCTGCCTCCCTTGAGCTATGCCATGTTACCATGAATATCTAGGAAGGAAGGGAACAAAAATTTCTGCCCAAATATGACAGCAAAGGAAATCTTGAGTGCTCAAGGAACTTAATACTTTACTAGATAGAGACATGAGGAGTGGCGGGGGGAGTAATGGGTAGAAATCAAGAAATTTAAAGTTTCAAGTCTGAGTGTTTCTCCATACTCTTAATCTTTTTCTCTAGTAAGGAACACCTTCATGCTCAAACCGGGAATAAAAAGTTGGTTGGACAAGCTCTACAGACCTCACAATAGCTAACATGACTCTTTCTACTGGCATAAGCACATGTTTGAGACCTAAAGAAAAAAATGGGCATATCCCATAAAAATAGAATGGTGCTGTTTTCTCTTACTCTTGTATTCACTGCCATAAGAACTTATCTTATATCTGGATGTAGTGTCACAAACATGTAATACGAGCACTGAAGAGGCTGAGATAGGACTAACTGAGAGCTGAGGCCAGCCTGCATACATAGGTAGTTTGTTCAAGGCCAGGCTCAGGCATGTGGTGAGACATCAGCGAACTTCCCCACTCCAAAAATGCCAATTACCTTGAAAGAATGAATGTTATGGTTGATACATTGTGTCAACTTGAGCAACTTAGAAGTTTAACTGAGAGACTCAGCAGGGAGCCAGGGTTCTTACTTTGTAAATATCCTCATCCTGTACAAAGGAGGGCAAGGACATTTTGTGAGTGCTATACCAGCCCTGGAGCGGGGGTGGCCTGTGTACAATAAAGGGTAGAAAAGAGGCTTACATTTTGCTCTCTTTTGCTCTGGCCTCTGCCTTGAAGCGTTGCCCCTGTGCCATGCCACCCTGCCTTGGAGCCAGTTGATTATGGACTGAAATCTCCAAAAACTGTAAGCTAAATAAACCTTTCCTTTCTTCACTTTGGGTGTCAGGTGTTTTGTCCTAGCAAAGAGAGAAAAGTAACCGAGACAGAATTTGGTACCAGAGCAGTGGAGTCATTGCTGTGACTGTACCTGACCATGTGGTTCAAGAGCCTCTGGGAATGACTTGTGGGAAGAGTTTGGAAAGGTTCAGAGATGTCACCTGAAAGAGAAGTCCTGGAACAGCTTAGGCTGTTCTGCAGGGAAGATTCTGGTCAGATCTCAGGAGACCAGAAGGTTGATAGAAAGCCTGCTGGTAAGGACCAGGCTCAGGAGTTTTCTGCTGGGAAGAAGGACAGCAT
This sequence comes from Cuniculus paca, assembly GCA_004365215.1. Lineage (NCBI taxonomy): Eukaryota > Metazoa > Chordata > Mammalia > Rodentia > Cuniculidae > Cuniculus > Cuniculus paca. The sequence goes on along the minus strand of RJWT010003635.1, from coordinate 5,184 downwards.
TGGATGCTTGATTCCACACCATGTGTGTTATGGCTTGGCAGAAAGTTTGTTTGCATTTTGCTCATGTCCAGACACTTTGCCTGAGACTGAGATTAAGGATGGTGTACTGATTCATTTGGCAAGAGAAATTTCAAGGCAGTCTAATGTTGAGACTGTGGCATGGCTATTGTTGGTGGCTTTTAGCCAGATTTATATTGTGAACCAAGAGCACAGAACCCAGCAGGGTGATTTGAAATGTGAGTTTGGCCAAAAAGGAAGCTCCAGTAAAGCTGTGGACTGTAAAGATAGAGCTGAGATCTCAATTGCTGAGAAGGAACAGAGAAATAGAAAGGCAGTACAAAAAGGCAGCAAGTCTTGAGCCTTTGCAGCTTCCAAACTGCAAAAGTGAAAGACTTTGCTTTGAGAGGAAAGCCTCAAAGCACCATGTTCCAGAATGGTGGCTTTGGCCACAAGAGGCTCCAGAATGGCGGCAGCATAGAGAATCTGTTTCTCACAGTCAGCTTCAGAGTGCCCAGAAGATCTAGGCACTTGACCCCCACAGCCAAGGGAGAGGAAAGCCCGGCTACTGCTCCAGCTGGCAGCAGACTTCAGCATCATCCACAAGGTATTGGTTTTAGGTGCACACAAAATGCACGAGTTCTGAGGTTGAAAAGGCTTCCACCCCATTTTCAGAAGGCCTGGGAGGCCAGGCAGTGTGCCCCTGAGAGGGCAGTGTATGAAGCTGTGAGTATGAAGTCTAACATGCAATGGAGACCATAGAAGTTTGGAAAAACCAGGAACATGGATCATCTAATGAAACCTGCAAGGGGGAGCAAAGCCAGCAAAAGAGAGATGCCATAGGATTGGTGACCACTAGAAGTGCCATAGGGTTGTAACTGCCCAAGACTTTTGGAGCTCATAATTTGCCACAGAGTGCTTCAGATGCTGGACAAGCAACTATAGAATTTAACATTTACCCTGCTGGATTTTGGACTTGTTTTGGTCCCAATGCTTTGTACCCCCTGTTTGTAACTTTTGGAATGGTAATGTCTATCTTGTGCCATTGCACATTGGAAATATTTAACTTTGTTGTCATTTGTACAGGGGCTTGCCGCTAAAGTTTGTCTTATCTTGGAAGAGACTTGGGACTTGAACTTTTCAGCAATGCTTGAACTGTTAGGACTTTGGCAACTCTTGAAGATGGACTAAATGCCTTTTACATAAAGGGATGTGCGTGAGTTTTTGGGGGTCCAAGGAGAAAAAGTTATGTTTCTAATGTTGATAGACTGATTTACTGTTGGTTCTTAAGGATTGTTAAGCTGTGTTGTAATGTTCAAGTAACAAAATGGTAAGAATTAGCATGTCTTGGTATCTGTAGGCTGCTATAAAGAAATGTGTCTGGTTGTCAAGTTGACAAGGGGAGGATTGTTATGGTTGATAAACTGTGTCAACTTGAGCAGTTTAGAAGTTTAACTGACAGACTCAGCAGGGAGCCAGGGTTCTTACTTTGTAAATATCCTCATCCTGTGCAAAGGAGGGCAAGGATATTTTGTGAGTGCTATACCAGCCCTGGAGCAGGGGTGGCCTGTGTACAATATAAGGGAGGAGAAGAGGCTTGTGTTTTGCTCTCTTTTGCTCTGGCTGCTGCCTTGAAGTGTTGCCCCTGTGCCATACCACTCTGCCTTGGAGCCAGTTGATTATGGACTGAAATTTCCAAACCCTGTGAGCTAAATAAACCTTTCCTTTCTTCACTTTGGGTGTCAGGTGTTTTGTCCCAGCAACAAGAGAAAAGTAACCAAGACAATGAACATCTGAGTGCTCACATTTACAAGAAGAAGAAGGAGAAGAAGGAGAAGAAGGAGAAGAAGGAGAAGGAGAAGGAGAAGGAGAAGAAGAGAAGAAGAGAAGAAGAAGAGGAAGAGGAGAAGGAGGAGGAGGAACAGGAGGAGGAAGAAGAAGAGGGGAGAAAGCAGAGGAAGAAGTGGAAGGGGAAGAGGAAGAGGAAAAGGAAGGAAAGAATGGAAAATGAAAAGAAGAAGGAAAGGCTACCTAATTAATTTTTAAAGTTATTTTAATGACAAAATTTTAACAATTAAACAAATGAACAGACCTCATTCTCATTCCTCATGTTCATATTATATATGCCACCATGTAGAATAGTGCCCATGCAATAATGAATTTCCATGAGTGGTATTTAGAAAATATGTATCTTAATCTAAAATTATTCAAGGAGTTTCAAATTAAAGAACTAGTAAAAGAGGATGACAAGGTCACCTATCTAGTTATTTGACATGGGTATTCCTTGAACTGTATACAACAGTAAAATAATGTGTCTCACTTGTTTCCAGATACAATAATTAGTTGAAAGACATAAGTTAATTGGACAATAAATGTGGACTGAATATGTAACTCTAGGGAGATAGAAAATATTTCCTGGGCACCAAAATGATTGGACCTTATCTAGTAAATAATTGCCCTACAGTATGGACAATGAAATTAGGCTGACAGGAATTTACTATCTTTCAAAATGTAAAATGAAGCAGCAATTTGAAATGAAATAGGGGCAGCAGATGGCTCTAGATACAGAAAGAAAAATATCTGAAACTAGTAGGGCATAAATCCCTTACAGATGACAAAAAGACAAAGATAGGAATAAGTCTCATTTGCTTTTTCATTTTATAATATTATTCGATTCATTTTCTTCACTAATCTAAAATATGATGATATTTGAATAAAGCAATATCCCACATGTCAAATGTATTCTTCCAACATTTTTTTCTTGATCTTCATTACTGAAACAGTACCATCGCTGGAAAAAATACAGAGAAAAATTACTCCTGTAACAGCCATCATTACCTAATGGTGCATAAATCTTCTCTCTAGATACACAATTTGTTGGATGTGCAGAAAAACCAAAGAGGTTTATTCATAGGTGTAATTATGAATATTGACACTGATCTATGATGCACACCTGACGTGATTCTTGCAGTGTTTCTTTCTGACCTGACAAAACACAAGTTTGTGCTATAATTTGCAACAGTCCAATTACTGGTTGTCTTGTGGCTCCCATTAGTTTGGTGTGTGAGGTACTGCACATGTTGTACATCCAGTCAGCTCTGATGTTCCTTTTCTGAATACAAGGGGACTATGAGACATGCTCCAAAACTACAGTTGATTTTGAGACTCAACCTATGATCCTCACCCTCTCCTCAATTCCTTTTTCAGTAAATATTTACCTTTTCCATAGGAAATTCTGTGCCTCATTCCCAACTAGGGCCAAATCTATTATACACTCATTAATTCGTTTATGATCATGAACAAAATGGAAGCAATTTGTACTGAGTCTGCCTCCCTCCCTAACTCCTGCCTCTGTTGGTGGAAGAGTTGTAACTAATGTTTTTGACTTAAAAGGGAAAAAAAGGTTTGTTTTTTTTTTTCAACAATTTTTTGGACAACAATTCACCTTTTTTGTTGCCCGTGTGGTAGCATGCTAACCCTAACCCTTCCAGTTATGTCCAGGAAATAGGAGTGATTCTGATAGTCTCGTTTTGCATGGATGTCTGAAAGAAGGCATTTAAAGATAATGTAAGGTACAACTTTGTTTGAAAATAGCCTTTGGTCTACTTACAAGCCCTGTGAGCTTGGAAAAAATATTCAATCATTTCTATCAATTTTCTTATCAATGAACTGAAAACAATGGAAAATAAATTATTAAAATCCCAGTTTTAACCCAGGTCTTAAATGTACAATAAAGGAAATGTTGGAAATTGGTAGAAAAAGAAGGACTTACTTGGAATTTAAATAGAATTTAAATGGAATTTACACAACTTGATTTTTAAAATTCCATATAATTACAATGACAGGTAAAAAAAAAAAAAGAAACAAGGTGGACGGTTTTGGTGTAAAATAATCATTCAATAAATATTTGAATCTTAGTGTTATGATCTTTACATAGGGAAAATTGATAGTAACAGCATTAATAATTATTCAAGAAATGAAGGTGAAAGAAAAGAACAGGATGGAATTACCATTAATTTTTCTTTAAATTTTTGCATACTAGTGATGAGAAAACTAATTGCATTTGCACTGAAGTAAAATATCATTTGAACAAAACAAAGTGTCTTATTAAAATATTTTTATTTCTGAATATATATTCTGAATTTATATTCTATATACATATATTCTGAATTTATATAAATGCATTCTTTGAAGATAAATATTGAGAAATATAGTCCACAAACCTAAAAATAAATTTCCACGTGGCACCAAATACTAAATACATTAATATACTAAACACTAATGTTTTTCACTTTTTTCAAGATTACATTTTGAAAACTGTAACAATGAATATCTCATTGCAAAAATTAAATGTATATTTTATTAGAAAATTATCACCAGATCAAGGTACAATACTTCTATACATAAATTGAGCAGCATCAAAGAATATTTTAATAACAGCTTGAGTTAGATTTTATTCTTTTTTCTTTTTTTTTCTTTGTTTTATTTTTTTTTGTCTTTTTTGAGATAACGTTTTGCTATGCAGTTCAAGCTTTCTAGAACTCACTATGTAGCCCAGGCTTGGCCTCAAGCTCACAGTGATACTCTTGCCTCAGCCTCCAGAGTACTGGGACTATAGGCATGTGCCACCACAGCTGGCAGTTAGATTTTATTCTTTGCTTATATTTTGAAAGAAGTATGATCAAGCCTAAAATCCTGGCAAGCAAAGTATTGATGGACACAGATCAGGGAAGTCACATCTTCACCATAAGGCTACCAGCCTTCTCCATTCCATATCATATCCATCTTTCATGAGACCAAAACCAAATCCATTATGACAAATTAACAGTCATTATGACATTTACGTGTCATGAATTGTTCAAGCTTGACTGAATCTCATCCTCTGTTAAATTCCTTGAATGTTGTTGATCCATTTTAAGTTTGCACTAATGCAAGTGTTTTCTAGAGAAAAACATGTACTTAAGATTGTAAAATAATTTTAAGACACACAGTGTAATAGCAAGCAAATGTGCTAAGTAGGCATATCAGTAGGACATCTGTGGTATATGTGACAGCTCTTTCTGAATATTTTAAATTCTATAGCTAATAGTGTGCTTGATACTATATGCCTTGCAAACCAATATTATTTAATATGTTACAGTTTCAGGCAAGCCTATGTTGTCATTGTTCACAAATTCATAAAAAAAA
>RJWT010003634.1:0-35827 GCA_004365215.1 Cuniculus paca | reverse complement strand
TTCCCATCAAATAATTTCAATATCAGTAAATAGAATGGAACACAAAAATCTCTTGTGTCTATTCTTCCTTTTTGGAACAAAAACTCTGACCTTGCCACATTTACAGAAAGTTAATACACCTGGAAAAATTCAATACAGCTCTTTGGGCTAGAACTATAGCTTTAGTTTATATATTGGAAATTACTGCAAAGGTAATTTGACATCTTTATTTTAGCAACTCATTATATTAATAATTGCAGGAACACATATGAATGAAGTAATCTTATTCAATCAAATTCTTATGCTTTTATGGAATGCCTATTTTGTATTTAATGATTTGGAACCATTTTCCCTTTCCTGGAGAGGACATTATGCTTTTGTTAAATTGTGATTTTCCCCCTCAGTTATCTCTTTCTCTTCTAAGTGCCAGAAATGTCCTGAAAAGAGAAAATAAAGCACATTGATTCCATTTTCTCAGAATATTGTCTAGAACATATTTGTCATATGAGTTTCTCTTTTTTTTTTACTTAGCACAATATTCTTTCAACTTTATCATGCACTTATTCTTTTCAGTACATTTGGCAGCTGGGAATATTTTCTTTTATGGAGAGAGGACATGAAGTTACAAAAAATATTTAGCTTTCTCCCTTTACTTCAAATTGTAAAAGCAAGACAGACAGGTAAAGGCTTCAGGGGATCACTGGTTCATTGCAAGAGCTGATTTTGGATTTGTCTTAGTATTTTCAGCCCCTGGTGGAATGTAATTCAAGAGTTCAAGTATTACATTACATTGTACTCCCATATCTAGCAGACCTCTCTCACAAATTCATGTTAGAGCCAATTCCTGTTTTTCCTTCACAAACTAGCTTGAATTTTATCCCCAGTGTGCAGTTTTCTTAGAATGAGTGTTTTCTCACCTACAGTAAAGCTCTCTGCACTTCGTGATCTACTACAACAGGTGTGATTCTCCACCTGTTAGTGTCACTTGTTCATACTTGTTGCTAGTTTTAGGTGACTTGAGAGTAGGAACCATAATTTATTTGATTGTGTATCTGCAGCATCCAGCATAGTTCTGAGCAATAGTAAAGTTGAATGAATGAATGAAAAATTTGGACCTTTATTTTGTTTTTCTTTTTGAGACAGGGTTTTGCTATGTAGTTCAGGCTGGCCTTGAACTCACTATGTAGCTAAGACTGACCTCAAACTCACAGCAATCCACCTGTCTCAGCCTTAAGTGCTGGGATTATAGGTGTGTGCCACCTGACTTGGAATCTTTCAAATACGTGTTTTGAAAAGCTCTTTGAAGAAAATTTATGTGTAGTGTCCTAATTTCTTTGGTTTAATTTATTTTTATACCATATATAAACCCATACACAGGGTCATTTTCCATGGTAGAATATACATGTACAGTGCTCTGAAAGAGATTAACTTGACAATCTCCTATGGGTTAAGAATATACTGCTGATACACAGATCACAGGAAGATACTTTGCAAATTTGCTGTTACTATTGTTGAAATGTCATTGAATGTCCATTTCTGCTTTCATTTTATTTCTTGTGCTATAAGTGGTTTTTTTGATAGTAATATTTATTTTTTTTTCACTTCACTCTTGCCACTGAGGTTTTAGATAAGAGTTTAAAAATCGATTGAGCTGAAATGAAAAAGACAGAAAATGCCAAGAGTTGTTGAGGATGTAGAACACCTGGCTCCTGGCACACTCAAGAGCTATTGATAGCAGTGTAAATTGCTATAAAGTACTCTGAAAATCTATTTGTCAGTATCTCTAAAGCTGAATATATGCATTCCTTATCATCCAGCAGTGTTACTCTCATGTATATCAAAAGTAAAATTTAATACATTTATACATCAAAATATATGTGCAAGAATGATTATAGCAACTCTATTTGTAGTTACTTCAAGTTGGAAATAAGCCAAACACTGAACAATAGACTGGATGATGAGTATTGTGCATAAATATAGTGATAATCCATAGAGCAATTATAATTAGTGAAATGCAGGTAGATGGGATAACATAGATGTATCTCACACATACAATAATGATAATGTTGAATGAAAGAATTTGAACCGGGAAGATTTCATGTTACATGATTGCATTTATATAAATTTCAAACACTGATAAAATTTATTGATTGTGTCAGAAGTCAGAGGAGTGGTTATCCTTGGGGAGGGGTGGGAGAGAGGAATGACAGGAAGATGGGCAGAGGCGGCTTTTAGAAGGCTGCCAATATTGCTTTGTAATCTAAGTGGTGGCTCTCCAGGTATATTCATGAAAAGGTTTTGAATTATACAACCATGATTTGTGCACTTTCCTATATGCTTATTATTTGTCATTAAAAACTAGAAATGAAATCAGAATGGAAAGTCATAATCATAATTTAAGAATCACAGACTCGTCAAATGGGTATTTTGCACCTTAAATAAAACTTTTGACTCCACTACTCTTTTGTTAAGCACATAGAATTCAAAATATCTTGCACTTTTAAGCCTGTTAGCGTTCCATCATTTTGACTGATGTGTGCGGATATGAGCAATTCCTTGAATGGAAGTGACAAAGTTGTTTTCTCTCCCTCTCCCAAAAAATGTGAATCAGGAAACTGGGAACTTATCTTGTTGTACTATTGAATAACTTCTGATCTTTTGGATGGACCACTTCTTCATAAAGTCTGCAAGTTCTGCAAGAGTGATCTACTGTTCAGGCCTCTTTAGTAAAATGGCACAAACTCTGATGACACTTTAACAAGAAAAACCATTGAGCCTTATGTACATTATTAATTCACTGGTACTATTTGTGAATGTTCATATTATTTCTCAAGTTGTGTTTTTAAAAATAAAAATAGTTAAATTAACTAAATGCATAGTATCTCTACAAACTTGAATTTCTGTATTTGTATTTATGGAAAGTTAGTAACCCCCAAAACTATTAAAGTTGTAAACACTTGACCACCTGTAAAGAAATGTACATTTGTATATCCTTACTGATTATAAAAAAGAAAGAAAGATCAGAAATCTGTTATTTCCTTGTTTGTCCTAAAAATGCTTTCATTATCCTATTTGTCAAGGAGTGTGAGATGAGGCAGAAGATGCTAGAAAAACTAGAAATAATCTAGAATATAAAGTTTTGACACAAACTTAGGTGGCTTCTAACTAAGTGAAAGGTTGAACAGCTACTTCTGACAAAGAAGATAGAAAAGGAAGCCAGGGAAGATTATGAAAGGGTTGCTGTGGAAAATGCCGATACAATCTTTGCAATTTAGGTTGCCCTTTGAGACATGCCATATTGCATAGCATTAATTTTGAAAGGCCATTTAAACAGAATTAATTGCTTCTGTTAAATTGGATCATCAACAAGGATTGTTCAAATACTTGGTGCACTTGGGCCTTAGAACTAAAACAGAATTTAGAACTGACCTCATAGACAACAGCAATAAATGTTTCCAAGTATACACAGACAACACCACACAGAATAGAAATTTACTAATATGACTAGATAAAAATTGCCAAAGCATGTTAGTAAAAATACATGGCCTTATTGTAAAGAGAGAAAAGAGAAGCAAACTTAAATTATCAATTCGGATGTCTACACAAAGTATTATGTTAGTTAAACATAGTATGATGTTAGCATTTCTTCAAATTATCGCTTCAATTTACACTAAATTGTTGGAACTCTTATGTTAATTACTATTGTTTCAATGATATGACCTTGACTAGAAGTACATGCTTAGGCTTGTCATTAGGTAGTAATACAGCAGTTTATATATTTGGCTCTATGAGGAACAATTAGAATTCTTCATGTTCATTAAATATGCATGCCTGTATGAATAAAAATTCTGAGTGATGGCAATATGGGGAATTTCCAAAATTAGTTCTTACAGAAATGTGGGTCGAATAAGGTCCACTTTCTGTTTCTGTCATGAGAAGGATTTGATAGAATGTAAAAATGAAATTTATGTTTTAGTCTAGGGTTTCATCCTCTTTACTAATAAATGTTTACTCCAGGCACTAACAAGTCACAGATGTGGTTGACTCATCTCCTTCTTCTTCTGACTCTCTAATGAGCAATTAAATAGCCTGAAGCATAACAATCAAAAGGTTTGGAAAATCCACACAGCAGCTAATCAGTTTTTGAAAAATGGAGTTAATTGTACTTAGCTCTGTTGTTAGCCAAGAATTCTCTAAGCATCTTTCAGAATGGCTCTGAAAAAAGGGACAACTACCAACAGTTTAATTCTCAGGAGTGGGGTCATCAACCCAGTCATAATTTCCCATCATCCTTTCAAACGCTGTTTCAAATGAAGGTATGAAGATGGCATAGGGCACTGTGTGTGGTGTTGTTCAAGAGGAGCTGATGAAATTCTGATGTTCCAAACTAGCTCTCCTATTCAGTTCTAACAGTTCGCCACTATCAGTGGTTCCTTTCTTTGGGTACTAATCCACCCTGGACTTTTCTTTCCTTTTTTTTTGGTACCGGGGCTCTAGCTCATGACCTCACACTTATGAGGCGAATGCTTGTGCTGCTGAGCTAAATCCCAGGCCCTGCATTCTTTCATCATTACATTCTTTAGTGCACCTTCACTGCATGCTTGCTGTGTGTCTGAGCTATGTTAGGTATGGAAATACGGACACAAATGAAGGCAAATCTTTAGTCTACATAGTACTGTCTTGAGAAACTACCAGGAATATAGATATATAATCACAAAGCAATATGACAAGTTGAATGATAGAGAGATAGTGCTATAGTTTGAATCTGGGATGTCCTCTAATGGTCAGTGGCTTAAAGACCTGATCCCCACTGTGACACTATTAGGAAGTAGTAGAATCTTAAGAGGAAGGGCATGGTAGAATGTTGTTAAGTTGCTGAGAGTATATACTTGAAGGGGATTGTGGGATCCTGGCCTCTCCTTCTTTCTCTTTTTTTTTTTTGCTTCCTGGCCATGAGGTCAGTGGATTTGTTCTGTCACTACCTCTTGCCATAGGCCCAAAAGAATGGGACTGGAACTTCAGAAACTGTAATCCTAAATAAACATTCCTTTTAAGTTGCTTATCTGATGCCTTTTGTTATAGTGATGGAAAGCTAACACAGATGTTTTGGGTAATTTGAAAGCATATAAGAAAAGCAGGCTAGAGAAAGACTGAAACAAGGATTCCCGACAAAGATTGCAAAAGCAAGAGAAGGTGCCTTAGAAACAGAAGTGTCTACAGGGGAAATAATAGTCCTGTGTAGTGTAAAGAGCAGGGCAAGGATGTGGTGAAAGATGAGATGGGAAAGTGAGCCATGAGCCTAATACAGTGATTCGTGGTAATGAAATAAGAACTTTTTTAATAGGCAGTGATTCAGGAAGTTACTGAAACTGCTTAGGAAAAGGCAGGAATGTAGTCATCTCTGCATTTCGGACTAGCACTCTATTAGGGAAACAGACCAACCCAAGTATGCAACTGGAATGTAGCTAAGAAGCTGATACAACTGGCTGTGGTGGTGCATGCCTGTAATCCTAGCTACTTGGAAGGCTGAGGCAGGAGGATAATCAGTTTGAAGTCTCCCTGAACAATAGGCAGAACTTGTCTTTAAAAATTGGAGTATTACAGGTTCTGACATAGTCTGACATATGACCGTGATTGTAGGAAGTGAAGGCGAGTGATGGTTCAATGCATATTTAGGAAGTCAAGTTAAAAATATTTGATGGTAGGCTGGGCAATCTAAACATACTGATTGAGGTATGCATATGTAACTTCTAGCTGTGTTTAGGATAAACCAGTAGAATAGTCCAGCACAGAAGTAGTTCTATAGGTACTTTAAGGGAGATATATATGCAGCAAATATGCATCTGAGAATAGGAAGCAGTTGCAATTATGTTAGTGAGAGATTTCCTAAGTGCAAAGCAATTGTGGTGACTGGAGAATTCTTCTCAAAACCAATAGTTAAAGGTCAGATAGAGGAAGAACTACACAAAAGAATCCCAGGGTAGGCACAGAAGACTCAGAAAAAGTACACTAAGGCACTAGTTATAAAAATCAAGTTGGAAATTAAAGGAATGGAGAATTTCAAAGATAGTGTTCAGTGTGACCCAGTATCATGGAAAGTTCTTTGTCATTTTATCAGGACCAAGGACCCTGAGCAAGTTGTAGTCTGCACTTTTACAACAAACCCATAAAGTTCTAGAAAAATGTCTGAAAAGCAAGGATAGGCTTTACCAAATTCAAACAAAATAGTTTATTTACATGCTGATTATTGGCTTCAAACTGAAAAGTAGGACTTAACTTGGACATACTTAGGAGAGCCTTAAAAGACACCTTTATTGAACAGTTTAGGTAAATTCAGGATGCTTTTGTTTTAGTCTTTGAGGTTCACATCTAATCTTATCATTCTGTGTTTTCTTATTCAGATGATTAAGAAATGTTCACTCAAGGAAAATCAGATAAATAAAAGAAAAGGAAAAATTCAAATTCTTCCTAAGAAGTAGGACTTTCTAAGGCTCACTGCAAGTCTTGTAGATGAAAGCATTCTGCAAACTGCAGTAAGCACAGATAATCTTAAAATTTTTATTATTACCATCTTAAAAGTTCTATTAATACCTGTTTGCAGTATAATGTTTCCATTGCTTGTATGTTGTTGGTGCATGTACATAACACATGTATTTCTTTTTTCATCCCCTTTCCCTCTCCTTCCTCCCCCTCAATCTCTTGATCCCCTTAACATTTAGGAAAGATGGGTCTCCATACTTCCCATTATCTATCCTTTATTTTTCTCTTTATTCACATTGTGGTTTTCTCACATGAGAGAAAGCATGTGTTATTTAAGCTTGTGTGTCTGATTTATTTCACTGAAATTTATGATCTTAAGGTGTATTCATTTTCCTATGAATGACTCAAGTTTATACTTATGGCATAGTAGTATTCTGTTGTGGATAAATACCACATTTTATTTATCTGTTCATCTGTTGATAAACATATAGGCTGATTCTAAGATTTAGGTATTATGATTTGTGCTGATACATGCATGGGTATGCATGAATCACTGTAATAAGGTATCTTCAACTCTTTCAGGAAAGATACATAAAAGCTTGGAGAGAATTAAAAGTAATTAAAAGTAAATTAAAAGTAATTTCTGAAACAAGAAGACTAGATTCCACCGTGATTCATTATGACTCTGGTCCAAATAAATGTCACACACCTAGAAAGCAGTATTACCCTAGAGATTGCTATTTTTCTGATATTCTAGTAAGAAAATATCTAAAATATATTCTGTGGGAGCTGGGGATACAGCTCAGTGGCACAGCGCCTGCCTGACAAGGGCGAGTTCCTGAGTTTGAGTCCCAGTACTATATATATATATATATATATATATATATATATATATTGCAATTTATAATTAGAAATTCACTGGTGTTCTTGGGGACAGCATTTCATAGTTCAGAAGTGACAGAAGCCGTACTGCAATGATTAAGAAGTGAATGGAAGCTGAGAAAGTAAGACAGAGTGTTTGCTACATTTTGAACAAGTTTGGATGAGAAATAGAGGAAATAAATACAATAATATATTAATAAGGACTGAAAGTAAAGGGAGTTTTTAAATCATACTTCAGAAAGGGAGAAAATTTGTATTTTAAATTAAGGAGTTAAAATCAGTACTAGGGGAAAAATGTGTGTTTTAAAAAGATTAATGAATCATATAATGAGATTCTACAGGAGGTGGTAATAGATGGGACAGAGATACAGAGACCCTTTAAACTTACGGGCTTGTTCACTAATATTCTAGTTTTCCATTTTCTGGTAAAGGAGTGGACTACACTTAGCCATCTTTTGCAAGGCAGGCATGGCTGTACAATCTGCTCTAGGCAACGAACTGTGAGTAGAAATGATGCATATGATACAGATCCCAAAATCACTGTATGTGATTTTTTCATGTTCCCTATCCCCTGCCAGGATACTCAGTGATGGTTCAGATGCTAACGTCACTTTGACTTGAGTCACTAAGCAAGAATATTGTGAAGCAATGCCCAAAGCCGACCTCTTAAGGTCTACAAACTGAGTCTGATGTCTGGGAAAATGACACAAGACTGTGAAGATATAAATGCCACTGCCCTTACCCTTCACTATATTTTTAAGAAGTTTGGAAAAGGAGGAAAACACAGAATGACAGATGGAGTGTGATTAGAGGTAAAGCGTTACATTGTATGACATGTGTCATGAGAAAGAAGTAAGTCTTCATTGTTTTAGACTTCTAAAATTACATAGTTGTTCGTTTACCCTAGCCTCTTGACTGATATATTATGTAGTATAACTCATTCATGCACAAGTATTACTGATCTATCAGATTTTTCTTGACATCAAGATAGACAATGTTTGCACCTCTAAAATACAATCCACATAGAAAAGAAAATCTGTGCTTTTAAGGTACGTTCGAGTTCATGTGTGATGAAGAGATGAGCAGGTGTGCATATATGTATTTTACACAATAATGGCTTTCTATCTACATGTTTCACTTAATATCATGAAGACCATTGTATATCTTTACATTGAGATCTGACAATGTGGACTCATATAATTCAACCAGTTTTATGTAAATGAACTTTGCTGTTGACTTAAATCTTTTCTAGTTTGAAAAGTTTTGCGAAAATATCCTTTTATCTCCTCTTTGTACATAACGTGAATACATATGTCATTTGGATGTTATTTTAGATAGAAATTTTAAATCAAAGGTATGTATATTTAAAAATTAGTGGCTATTACTTAATTGCATGCCAAAAAGTACAGTAGATGAGAATAATTGTTTCCACTGAAATTACCAACATATTATTGAATATATTTTTACCTTTAAAAAAGGTAAGATGAATTTATAATGGTAAGGTTCTTACTGTAGTATAGTTGGCATTTATTTTTTTTGAACTAATGTCAGTTTTTAACATGATTAAACTTCTGCATTTTGTTCATATCCTTTGTTCATTTTAAGTTAATATTTGTTCTTTTATTAACAATTTGAAATATTGGAACCAGTCTATATCACAAAAATATCAAAATATTTTTTCAAATAATATTTTTATTTTACTTAATTTATGACCATTTTTATAATATGGAAGTACCAAAATTTGTATTCAAATTTATCACTACCTTATGATTTATGCACTGAAATCAACTACCCTCATTGTGAAGATAAAATTCTTTAATTTTTTTAGTATGTCTATGATTTCTTTGTATATTCAAATCATTAATCTGGAATTTTATTAGCATTTGATCTAAAGTAAGAGATAAAGCTCTAGATTGGTTGATTTGAGTTAATGTTTTTTTTCTTTCAACAATAAACCTACATATAGTCTACATAAAATACTTATTAAATGTAGATTAATTTATAATTAATTAATAATTATTAACAGGTTAATATTTAAATGTGTGAGAGAAATTTATGGCCTTTCATTCTTTCTTTCTTTTTTTTTTTTTTTTTTGTCTTTTTGAGGCAGGGTCTCATTATGCAGTTCAGCTGGCCTTGAGCTCACTTTGTAGCCCAGGCTGGTCTTGAACTTGCAACGATCCTCCTGCCTCAGCCTCCCCCTGAGTGCTGGGATTACAGGAGTGCACCACCATGCCTGGTCATGGCCATCATTTCTTTTAGATAGAAGTTACTAAAAATAATCACATGAGAATTTAATGCCAGCATAAAAATTATAAATTCTGTTATTGTAAAATAATGAATTTCAATATAGAGAATGAATTTGCTAACTGTAGTTTTCTGTAAACACATATTCAAGATACTTCTTTATGGGTTATTTTCTCTTGGATTAATTATATCAGAATAAAAGTTATTCTATGATCTTCATCAAAGATCTCTCAAAGAAGAAACTGGAACCTAAAGCTATTTTACAAAAATCTGTCAGGAGATACTCCTGATCTGGTAGCCAGTGATTCATTATGAGTGGTGTGTGGCATTTTTTTTTCTTTTAAAGCAAGTAAGAGAATTTGTTATGAATATAGTCTCAGTCAAAGTAGGCTAGAGTCATTTTTGCTATGCAATCTTTTGTCAATTATTGATACTGGCCTGTTTAGAATAATCCTTTTAAGTGTAGATCAGCTTTATTACTTTTTATTTTTATTTTTTGGTACCAGGGATCGAACTCACGACTTTGCTCTTGCCAGACAGGCTAGCTCAGTTTTAGAATTATGGAATTATTGAGAAAATAATGCAGGAAGTTTATTAGCTAAAATTTATTCTTTGTTTACTCTAATGTCTTTGTTCTTTTGCAGGATTATACCCAAGATCACATATTACAGTTTATCATCGAGAAACCTTAGTTTCTCATGGCTTTAACATTTTCTCAGAACTTTCTTTGTTTTACTGTCCTTGAGCATTTGAGGTACGTTAATAAGTCTTCTGTAGAATGTCCCACAGCTGATGTTTGAATATTTTCTCCTGGGTAGCATTGCATAGGTTTTGGTGAGGAAACCATAGATCTAAAGTGCTTTTCTCCTCATATCATGTTAATGTGATTTATCACTGTTGGTGTTGACCTTCAGCACCGAACCTGTGATGATATTTGACAGAATTTTTTTTGTGTGTGTACATGTGTAAAAGTACTTCTTTTTCCTCCATTTTTATACTATGCTTGTTGGAAGAAAGTTGCTATATGTAGCCACACTTAAGGGGTAGAAGTTATTGTCAATCTCCTTAAGGTTGGAATCTGTGTAGAAATTATTTGAAATTCCTTTGCATAGATTTATTAGTTCTTATTTATTTACTCAAAGCATTGATTTATATCAGTATTACTGTAGTACATAATTTTCAAAAATATACTGGGTTATAATTCAATGCTATTTCACTTTATTGCTCAAATTGTTTCCCTTAACAGTAATCATTTACGATTCATCCTTTTTTTATGAATAGCTTATTTTTATTTATGAATAATACTCCATTTTCTGAATGTATTAGCCTTTTTCATTCACCTATTTTTGGCATCTTGTTTCCTCTCACTTTTTTGATAATTATAAATAAAGCTGCTTAACCATTGACAAGCAAATCTTAGTGTGGACACATGATTTCAAATAGATGGAATAAATACTTACGAGGACAATTGATAGGACTGTATTAAGTGTGTTAAAAAATTTTTGGCTGTATGTGGTGGCACATGCCTGTAATCCTAGCACTCAGGTGACTGAGTCAGGGGGATCGTCATGAGTTTGAGGCCAGTCTGAGCTACATAGTGAGTTCAAACCTGGCCTGAATTACAGAGAGAGATCTTGTTTTAAAAACCAAATCAAACCAAACCAAGCCAAGCCAAGCCAAGCCGAGCCAAGCCAAACCAAACCAAACCAAACCAAACCAAACTCAAAAAAGAAAAAAATTTTCCAAATGAGCCAAATGTGATGACACACAAGTGAGGGAGGAGGACCAGCAGTTGGACGCCAGCCTGGGCAACATAGGAAGACCCTATCTAAAAAAAAAAAAGTTAAATTGTCTTTCAATGCAGCTGTAGTACTTTGCATTCTGAATGGCAGTGATTATAAGAGTTCTTGTTGCTCTGCATTCTCACCAGTGATAGTGATATATATATATTTTTTTTCTTTCAATTTACAGTTCCCTGATGACAAATTATCTTTTCTTAGGCTTACTTGCTAACTGTATAACTTCTTTTGTTAGATTCAGATCTGATGGCCACTTTTCAAACTGGGTTGCTTGTTTTCTTATTGTTAGAGTTATTGGTGTATTTCGAATATAAGTCCTATTATCAGATATGAGTTTTACAAATTTATAGAAAATAATTTCTATAAGTTGGTAGCTTCTCTTTACAGCATACTCAAGAGGGAAGTATGTAATTATATTAAAGTCCAAGTTTTCAATTTTTCTTTTCATGGTTTATACTAATGCTGCTGTACTTAAAATATCATTACTAAACCCAAGGTCATGTAGAGTTTTCTGCTACATTTTCTTCAAGAACTTGAAAAGCTTTGAACTGTACATTTTGGCCTATGATTCATTTTGAATTAATTTTTGTGAAAGGCATAAGTCTGTGGCTGGATTTATTTTCTGGCATGTAAATGTTCAATTGTTCCAGCACCTGTTCAAAAAGACGACCTTTTTTATGGAATTGTCTTTGCTCCTTTGGCAAAAATCAGTTTGCTACATGTGTGTGGATCTGTTTCTGCACAATGTTTTCTGCTCCACTGAACTATGTGTATTTATTTTGCCAATATCACAGTCTTGGTTACTGTAGCCTTTTAAAAGCCTTTAAATTTGATAGTTTGAGTGCTCTAGGTTTGATCTTCTTAAGGACTATGTTGGCTGTACTAACATTTTTGCTTTTCAAATAAACTTTAGAATTAATTTGTTCAAGTCTACAAAGTCTGCTTGCTTTTAATTTGGATTACATTGACTCTGCAGACCAAGTTGAGATAGGTTGATGCCTTTAGGCATCAACTATTTTACAACTATTAGGTCTTGTAACCCACTAGTTATGGAATATCTTCCTGTTCATTTAGATGTAATTTGATTGATTTCATCAGAGCTTTGTAGTTTTGTACTTATAGTTCTTATAACATATTGTTAGATTCACATATATTTCATGTTAGAGAGTATTAACATAATGATACTTAATTAAATTTCTACTTCTAACAATTCATTACTGGAGTAGTACACAGACTATGGCCCCCAAACATATAAAGAGGAGGCAGATGAGCCAGAGTCCAAAAAGGAGAGTTGACAGTAGAAACAAGCTTGAGAATCAGGGAAACATTTGATGGTTATGCTTCTGGGTTTGAAGATATATAAGAGTTGATTCAAATCATTGAAGTGGCAAAGTCTCTAAAACTTTTGGAAGATATAGTTGTGTGTTTTTTTTTTTAACTCATTAAGTTTGTGGTAGTTTGCCACAATAGCACTAGAAACTAGTACACTAGTCTGTAGAAAAGCATTGTCTTTTGTATATGGGCCATATATTCTGTATATTTGGTATAATCATGTAGTTGTTATAGGATAGTTTGTTGCTGTTGATGATTCTTTGGATTTTCAAAGTAGACAATCATATCACATTTGAATTTATTTCTAATAGTTATATAGGGCAGAAAGACCAAGCTTAAGACACTGGTGTATTTGGTATTTAGTGAGGGCCTGCCTCCTCACAGAGAGTTGTCTTTGTGCTCTCACTGCACAAGGCGGAAGGGGCAGGAGTGTCTCTTAGGTGTCTTTTATTGTAGATACTATTCTCTTGAATAAACACTTCACTTACATGCTAATAACTCACCCATTTCTTACTGACATTATCTTTGGTGCAAAAATCTCAACATATGAATTTGAGGAAGACATAAATTTTCAGAGCATTGCAAGTATATATTTTATTCCTCTACCTTACTCTATCAGATACAAATTCTAGTACAATGTTGAATAAGAGTATTAAGAAGGGTTATCATTGCTTTGTTTCTGAACTTAGAGGAAAATGTCTAATTTCTCACCCTTCAGTAGGATCTTAGCTGAAGGATCTTGTTCATGCTATTTATAAAATTGGGGTGTTCCTCTCTACTTTTAGTTTGTTGAGAATTTTTATGAATCAGTGCCAGATTTTGTCAAGTGCTTTTCTGCACTACTGATATAATCCTGTGACTTTAATTTATTGACGTGGTGAACTACATTGATAGATTTTAAAATTCAGAATCGACCTTTCATACTTAGAATAATCCTATTTGGTCTTGGTGTGTATTTATTTTATGAAATGATGGGTTGAATTTTCTAAGACTTTGATAAAGATTTTTGCATCCATGTCATAATAGATATGGTTTATTAGGCTTTTATGTCTTCATCTAGTTTTAATGTTAGAGTAATACCAGCCTCCTAGAATGAGTTGGTAATCTTTTTTATGCTTCCATTTCTGGAAGATAGTTTGGAGACTTGTCATTATTTCTTCCTTAAATCCTAATAGAATTCATTGTTGAAATGATTTGGGCTTGAGGCTTTCCTTTTGTAAAAGTCGTTTTTTTCACAGACAGTGACTTTTCACAAAAGATATTTATTTTCTCACAGTTCTGAAAGCTGGAAGCTGAGGTGAGGGGGTCATTGTGTCTGGGTTCCTGGCAAGGTCTCTTACTGCAATGCCTTCTTACACTGCTGTCATGTAGCAGAAAGAAATGGAGAAAGAGATCTCTGGTTTCTCTTATAAGCCACTAATCCCTTTATGAATGCTATACCTACGTGACCTCATTTATTCCTTCTTTCCTGCAAAACTTTCATCTCAAATACTACACAACATTAAAATAGGGTTTCAATACAGAATTTGGTGGAGTAGAGTGGGGCAGTATAAACATTCACTCTGTAGTAATTATTGATTTGTTTTCCTTAACAGATATAGGAATATTACCTATTTCTTTTTTAGTAAATTTTTTTTTCATTTTGTTTGATGTTTGCAAATACAAAAAGTCAGGATTCTTACAACAGTTGTAACAAATGAGACCATGCAAAGCAATTCAGTGTATACAGCAATCACTTTTCCCCTTGATGTTCCATACAATGGTGTGATTGAAAGAAAATTGGATGGATTGCGCTCTGCTGGAAAATATCCTCTCACTAAATAACGACAACATTCAGGAAAGTTTCTACTTTGTCTACAACTCAATTTGCAACACGAATGAGTTTTAATAATATTTATCTTTCAAACAATTTTCTACTTCATAGAAATTACCATTTTGCTGCTCTAGCATTATAGTGTTTCTTTACTATTCTTTTAATGTCCACAGGAACAGTAGTGATGATCCTTAATTTCTAATATTAATAGTTGTACCTTCTTTTTTCTTTTTCCTAGTTATCTTGGCAAACAGTTTATAAATTTTATCATTTTTTAAAGATCGAATTTTGTTTGCATTGATTTTCACCACTGCTTTGCTATTTTCAGTTTCACATATCTCTTATTTATTATTTCTGTTTGCTTTAGGCTTATGTATTTCTCTAATATCCTCTTTTGGATGTTTGATTTTGTGGTTTTAAATTTTCCCTATTTATTATTATATATATATATATGTACTAAGTGTCAAAATTTTTTGTAGACATTGCTTTTACTCAATTCCTCAAATTTGTATAAGTTGTATTTTCATTTTTCTTTAGTTCAAATATTTTTTAATTCCTTTGAGACTTCATTGACCCACATGCTGTTTTGTGTGTGTTGCTTATTTTCCAAATATTTGATGACTTTCAAGGTAACTTTCTTTCTGTTACTGATTTCTAATTTCAATTTCAGTGTGGTACAGAATACATACTTCAAGTGATTTCTATATTTTTAGAATGTTAATGTGCTTTATAGCTTAGAATGTGGTATACTTTGTGGAGTGTTCCATGTAATTCTAAGAACAATGTGTATTCTGCTGTTTTTGGATGGAGCATTGCATAAATGTTAATTAGATAAAAATTGATTGATACTACTGTTCCAGAAAGTCAGGTGTTTATATCCCTGTGACAGTGAATTACCAGTTTGATTGGGTGAGAAGATTCCTGAAAACCTAATTGGCTCGTAAGGAGTATACTCAGTGGATGAGTCTGCAGAATGTGCTGCTAGGGGATGGGGCTCAGTTGGAGGAGGTGAGTCATTGTGGGTATGTGTGCCTTTGAAGTGTGGATCTCTTGTTGATACAGTTTTGTTCTACCATACCTTTTCTCCAAGGTGTTTCTGTCTTAGAACCAACTGATCATGGACTGAAGCTTTTGAAATCATGATCCAAATGAGCTATTTCCTCCTTTAAATTGTGTATGTCATACATTTTGTCCCAGTAATGGGAAAGTTGACCACTATGGTCTCCAGCTACAATAGTGGAGTTGTCTCTTTTGCCTTGCAGTTTTTTCTGCTTTTGCCTCAAACACTTTGATTTTCTTTTGTTGAGTCCATATGTATTTAGAAATATTGTATATTCTTGAAGAATCAATCCTTCAACATTAAGTCATTCCTTCATATCGTTAAATATTTTCTTCATGAGTCATTCATGAAAAATTTTCATACTCTGAAAACTTCTTAACCTCAAATTATTAAAGTTATTCCAGCTTCCTTTTAATTAGTGTTAGCATTGTACATCTTTCTTTATCCCTTTATATTTATACTGTCAGAATCCATAAGTAAACTGGATTTCTTGTATGCAATTTACAGTTGAATCTTATTTAGTTCATTCTGACACTGTCTTTTAGTTGATGTATATGGACAGTTTATATTTAATTATTGGAATACTTGGTGTGATGATTAATCTTGATTGTCAACTTCAGTGGATTGAGAAATGTCTAGAAAATTAATACAGCATGCTTCTGGTGGGTCTTAGAGGGTGTTTCCAAAGATGATTGGCATGTGGGACAACAAACTGATGGAGAGAATGTTCTGAATTGGACAGCGCCATTCAGTAAGGTGTGTAGGGGTTTGATGGAACAGAAGCAGAAGAAAGGTGAATCCTGCTAGCAAACTTTCTTACTCTCTGGCTCCTGGCTGTCATGAGGTGAATTACTTTATTCTGCAGCATCCTTCTACCATGATGTTTTTGCATCACAACAAGCATAGAAGCAATGGAGCCAACTGACTGTGGAGTGAAACCTCTGAGACCAGGAGCCAAAATAAACTTCCTATAAGTTGTTTATCTCAGATATTTTGTTTTAGCAATGAAAAGCTCACCAACACACTTAGATTAAAATCAGCTATGTTTGTAATTTTTAAAATTGATTGTTACAGGCTCCTTTTTCTGCTCTTTCTGATGTGAATTAAGCATCATATATTATTTCATTTTATTTTTCTCTTTATATATCATCATTCTTTTGCAAATATTTTCATGGCCATCATATAGTTTGCAATATACATTTTGAAGTAAACTAAGTTCACCTTCAAATAATAGTATTCCATTTCATATGCAATATTAAGTATCTCACAGTGGAGTATTGCCAATTTATTGCTCACATATTTTGTAGAATTGCTGTCATTCTTTTGCCACGAGAAGCTAAATCACCCAATACTTTGTTGCTGTTAATTTAGAAAAGTAGTTATCCATTTGCTCAACTACAAATCTGAAAAAATAAAAGATTTACATTCATTTATTTATTTGTTTACCATTGTTATTCTTTCCTTTATATAAACAGAAATATCTGTCCTAAATGCAATCTTTATGTAAAGCATAATAGATTTGTTGGCAATAAATTTCCTCAATTTTTGTCTAAGGAAACATTTCTCTTTCCATTTTGATGGGCAGTTTCTTTGAATATAGAATCCAGGTTAGTATTTTTTATTTAGCACTTAAAATAGTTTTGTCTTTAATAATTTATATAGTTTATTGCTTGCATTATTTCTAATGAGAAGTTCATTGGTTATTATTATCCTGTTTCTCTATCCATAAAATTGTTTCATTTTCCTTTGGCTCCCTTTCAAGATTCTTGGTTTGCCAAGAACAATACAAATCTGAAACCAATAGAACAAGAGAAATTATAAAGATCAGAGTAGAAATTAATGAAACTGAGCCAAAAAACATCAATATAAAGGTTCTCTGCATTAAGGAGGTGGTTTTCTGAAAGGATAGGAAGGATATCTAGGGATGGGCAACATGAGAGGGGGGAGACAGAAGTGAAAGTCAAAAAGGTCAAGATACAACATATATCATAAACTAAGAAAAATGGGGGATCATTTCTATGCATAACATAGCTAAAGTAATTTGTGTTCTTTCTTATTAAGACTAATAAACTCTTTAAACAAAACTTAAGAGACATTTAAAAAAGAGATTTCTTTGGGTTTCTGCAGCTTGAATATGTTATGCCTAGCTACAGTTTTTTTTTTCCATTTTGAGAAATTAAGATTTTTATTCTTTATTGTATCTCTGAGTTTCCTTGACCTGTGATTCAGATTTTGTCCCTAACTTTGGAAATTTCTTGGCTATTATAACTTCAAATATTTCTTCTGCCTCATTTAGTTTTTCTTTTTGTTCTAGGATTCCAGTATGTTACACATTTTGAAATTGTCCCACAGTTATTAACTGTACTTTTCTGATTTTTTTATTCTGTCTTAGCATTTATCTGGAAAATTCTCCTCCTTTACACTCACTAATTATTTCCTTACATTGAGTCCACTGATGAGTCCACCAAACACATTCTTCATTTCTCTTGTTTTAAGTTTTTTGCATTTTCATTAACTTACCAACACTATTGTTAAAGTATTGTTACCAGTTTGTGGTTCCCGTGACTTTTCTCCACGTAATCTTGGGTGTATGTGGCAGTTTGCTTTGCTCTCTGAGTGCTCTGATGGGTTCAAGAAAAGTCCCTGATTTTTCATTTATATAGCTGGAACTAAAATCTCTATCTGAAAAAGTTTTGACTAAACCATACTAGGAAAAATTCAAGTCAGAACTGTAAGATTCTTCTACCAGAACTCAGGTTTTAGTGATCTTTATTTTTTTAAAATCTATTTCTAATTGAAATTTAGCAGCCACATTTATAATTTTTGCAGATAAGTCCCCATATCAATTATGCTCACCCCTAAAATGTAGATTCATTGCTTTATTTTTTTAATGTATTAGTAAAGAAACAAATATCAAACTGTATCATAGTATTATTTAAAATTTTTACTAACTATATTTAGATATAATTGGTTTCCTGTTTAATTTTATGTATTTTTATTTTATAACAGAAAAATTATTATAATGAAGCATGGTAGACAGAATATTTGCTCCCAAAGATGCCCATGTCTTAGTTTTTGGTTCTCATGTGAATTTGTTACAGGGAACTTTGCAGATAGGATTAAAATTAGGGACCTTCAGAAGGACAGATTATCCTAGATGATCCAGAAGGGTTCAGTCTAATCACACAAGTCTAACTATGGAAGAAAAAGGAAGAATATTTTCTCAAAGAGATGGAACATGTGAAGAGCTGAACCTATTTTTGCTAGCACTGAAGATGGAGGAAGGTGAACATTAGCTGAACAATGTGGTAGGAATGACACTCAGTGATGGATAGCAGAAAATTAAAGACTGGTCTTACAACTTCAAAGAATGAAAATCTGCCAAAGATACACCTGCCTAGAAAACAGATGATCTCCAGAAATGAATTTGCCTTGTATGCATCTTGATTTTAGTCTCGTGATTCCCATACTGGACTTCTGGCCTACTGGCTTAACATGTGTTAAGCCACTAGATTCAGGGTGATTTGTTACAGCAATAATAGGAAATAAATACACCAAAAATCCTCATGCTGCAAAATAAGATCCAACATGTACAACAGATATTGTGAGAGTGAGAGGGGAAGAGACTGATCAGAAAGAAAGGACAACTGGGATGGGGTAAAGGAGGGAGAAGAGAAGGGGAAGAAGGGAAAGAAGGGAAAAGAAAGGGGAAATAGAGAAAAGAAAGAAAGGAAAAGATTATATACATATATATATGATAGATAATTATAGTACTAATCTCTGTTGCTTCATCAAAAAGAATTGTTTGTTCTCTCATTGTTTGATCATTTTTTCATGCCTTCGTCTTGTGTTCTGAGAAACTACTTTGAAGATAATACGCAATATAGTAACCATTGTTAATCTATTATTTCGTTTTGAAATTCTGTATCACAGTTTTTTATTCTTTTTTGTTTTAAAATAAAAAATTACAGTAGTATCAAGATAATCAAAAGTTGAGTAATCTTGCTGTACTTTAATTCAACATCATAATCTCAATATGCTCTGAAAGGTAAAATCATGAAATGAAATAATGGATGGTCATTAAGGCAGTACAGATTTTGGTACTGAAACTGATGATTCATCTATGCTAATAAAAGCATAAAATAATGTTATCCCTTCAAATTTGGCTTCTTTATTTTCTAACTCCAAATCCATAGCTGAGTATAATTTAGTTTTTTCCTAAGTGTTATGCTACAAATTTAAACTCAGATACCTAATTTAAGAATAGCTTTTAAGGAATTGATTTCCACAAGTAATCAATTGAACATAAACTCGTATCACTGAAGAATGCACACGGGTGGGAAGATTGTGCCAGCAAAATCTAATGAAAATAATGATATACTAGAAATGTGGTAGAACAATGGTTTGTTCTCACTATGCTTCACAAGTTGGAATAAATTATATTTTGTTAAGATATCAATACCCCTTGTTAAGAGTAGTTCTGGAAATGTATGTTGAAGTTAAAGCAGTGTCACTGCGTACTCTTTTAGAGAATGCATTTTTCTTTTCTGAAAGACATCAGTTTTTATATCCAAGTTCAACAAACTACAAAACAATGAATGCAAGAGTCACACTAAGTCATGTCAGAATCAAAACACTCAAAGAAAGACAAATAGAGAATCTTCGAAGCACCAAAAGAGAAATAACTTGTTTTGTGCTTATGTGATATTTGCATGCCAGTTTCCTTTTCTGTGTATTTTTTCATTTTATGGAAAAAAGGCAAAACAAAATATTCTAACAAAATAATAGGAGAATAACAACAGTTAATACATTACATGTTATCTTTAAAGTGGTTGCACAGGGTACAAGATATGGGCATAAAAATTTCTCCAATCAATATTAGTACAAACCTTCCTTTTTAATGATCTAAGAGACCCTAATAGTATAACTGACCTGCATTTTTTTCCTTTTCCTGTCTTTTCCCCTTCCACCTATCCTAGTTCCATTTTTCTTTTGAACAATTTCTTCCCATTTCACAATATCTAGTGTACATTTTAGACCTTATTTACTCTTTCAATTTCTCAGACAGGCAAGACACTATGATGTTTACACATGTGAGTCTGACTTATTTCACTTATGAGTACAGTCTCAAGTTGCACTTATCTATCTATACAGAGCAGGAAAAAATTTTATCCAATTGTCCCTCAAACAAAGGACTTCCATCTAGAACATTTAAAGAATTGAAAAAGAAAATCAGATGTTCCAAATTCAAAGGCCCCTTCCAAAAATGGACATCTGAGATGAATATATATTTTTCAGGTGAAGAAATACAAATGGCAAATAAATATATGAAAAGATGTTCAACATCACTGGTCATTTGAGAAATGCAAACTAAAACAACACTGAGATTCCATCTCACACCAGAAAGAATGGCTACTGTCAAGAAATCAACCAATAACAAATGTTGGAGGGGCTGTGGGGAAAAAGGAACTCTTCTCTACTGTTGGTGGGAGTTTAGACTGATGCTACCACTGTGGAAATCAGTGTGAAGATCCTCAAAAAACTAGAATTAGAGTCTTCGTCCCACCCAGCTATTCCCCATCTGGGTATATTCTCAGAAAATTTAAAAACATCGTACCACAGTAGTATATGTGCACCCATACTTATAGCAGCACAATTTGTAGTAACTAAACCTTGAAAGCAACCTAAATGACCATCAACTGAGGAATAGATTAAAAAGATGTGATACTTTTATACAATGAAGTACTACTCAGCCATAAAGAAGGATAAAATAGAGGGTATATTTTTAAAAGTAATAATCAGAGAATCAAGAAACTCTTTAAACATTCATTAGAATTATCTAGAAATCTAAACTACAAAATACAGGAGCATTTCAGTATTCCTACAAGATAGTAGAAAGTTCATAGTAGTTATATGAAGTAAAAATTCTTAAAAATGGATCCTTGATTTTTTTCTTAGAATATACTTTCTACTTAGTTACATTTCAGCATCTTTATTTTAGTTTGTCAAGGTGTATCTTTTATTCATAGATTTTTAGTCCTAGTATTGTTCAACTATACCCAAAAGAAAAGAAAACAATATGGTATTATCTTTCTAAGCATTTACTTCCAGAATTAGAAAATTTAGGTGAGAAAAGATGACACACTGCTGAAAAATAAGCTTGTTGACTTTCATTCAGATGCCATTGGAAGTTAAAATTTCACATACTCTTCTTTATGTAAATGCCTATTTCTTTAGGGTCCTTTCCTGCTTTAGGACCCTACAATTTGCTCTTTTTATTAAAATCCCTGAATATTTGGCATTTGTAAACATTGACTTGTGTGTCAAACATTCATTCATTCATTTGGTCATGCATTCGACACTGTTTGACTACTTTATATACTGGTCATGTGGTCAAGCTCTGCAGATACAGCGGTGAGGCGGACCCTACCCATGTGCTCAGTCTAGCCAGAGAACGCATGTGAAAACAGAGTGCACAATGATAAGCACTGTAGCAAGACCTTGAAGACTCTTTTATATATTGATAATTACATAATTATGGGGCTATGTCTTCTCCTTAGCTATTATTTAAGGTCCTAAAGAGTTTTATATTTATCTCCTGGGATTGACCACACTGATTTATGCATAATGATTCTTCTAAATTAAGGCTTTCTGATGAAACATTATTTCTATTTTGGTTTCTCATCCTCCCCTTATTCTTCTGACTCCTTACTGTGTAAAGCGAGAAGGAATTTCTTCTGTTTGTTCATTACTTTTATTTTGAGTTAATGGAAAGTAGTGGTGAAAATATGGTTTGGAATTCAGATTATCTGCATTTAAATCTTGAGCACTTCCCTCAATAGCTTTTAACACTAGACAAGTTATGCAGACTACAAAGGCCTTGATTTCCACATCTGCAGAGTGGGAGTAATAAAGCACCCACTCCACAGTGTTCTTTAGAATGAAATTCAGTGACGTGTAAAGTTGTTGATATCTAATAAACCTTGCAGGAAAAACAGCATTATTACTTAGCAACAGAACAGAGGCCTGTCATTTCTTCAGGCTGTAAGTTATGGTCAAATACACATATTGTTGATAATAGATTTATCACCTTTATTTTTCATTACACATGTGTTCCAGGGGCCTCTATAGCAAAGAGTGAGGAGTCTCTTAACAATGACCAAATGGTAGATACGAATGAGTCTCAGATCATTAACACCTGGGGGAGCAGAGGCCATATCTAAATGGCTTTCTATCTCTTGCTCATCTCAGAAGAAGCCTTTGGTTTTGAATATTCAAAAGAGATGACGAAATAAGCAGTAGGTCTGCTAAGTGGTAGAATTTGGATTTGAAATTATGGCTTTCTGATATTAACATGTGTGTTTTTTCCTATATAAGTAACAATGGTCCCAATGGGACAGTAATCTCATGTGTCCACACGAGAGAGGGACTCGTAGGAGAGATGCCATGGTCTAGTGGTTTAAGGAAAGGTCAGGGAAAGAGAAGGTCTGGGCGTAGGTTGTGGGGTGCAATTTGTTGTCTAGGGCAATAATGATAGAGAACAGAGATGATATTTCTTAGTAGTGCTGCCAGGTGCCTAGACATGCCCTCGGCATTGTTGGTATGAAATAGTCTGTAAGGCGGTTAGCTGTTGGTGAAAGTATTATCAATAACTGACTTTAAGTTATACTGCACCAGTGGCCCACATTTACTCTGTGAAGATGTTATGTATGTTTCCTTTTTCTCTCAATGTTGGTACCACATTATCTTAAATTCAAATATTTTATTAATGCTTTAAAATAGCATGCTATTTAGTAGTCATACTAATGAAATCCTGGTGTTATGGGCCGCACACAGGAGTGTGTGATAAGGCAGGTTTCTGCGCCATGAGCTTCCTACACGTGGTGCCGAAGGGCTGTCACCTTGCAGGCCCTGTTGCAACAGTCTCACCTTCGTAAATTGTTTCAGCCTGGGTTCTGAGGGCTGCACCATATCCTGACTCATGATCATCTGAATTTAGGAAAGAAACCAAATAGCCAAATATTCAACAGCAGTAAATATTTTGTGCGGGATAAACAAATAGCTCTGGAATATATTGTTCCATAGTTGGAAATGTGATGGAGATTTATTTTCAATTTTTAATCCCTTGGAAAAGGTTTGGAAAATGAATTAAATGCTGGTTTGTCATTTTTCCTGCATGATTTTAATAAGCACAACAGCTTTAGAAATCCTTTCTGTAGTAATGTTTACTTCCTTTCTATTTGAGAAGCATTGTAAATCTCACAGCGGTATTTGTGGCACCCATTATATCTCCCCACTTCCTTTCCCCCTCACCTATCCAAATGTAAAAAGAAAGAACAGGCACTTGTCTGTGCCTGGAGCTTTGTCGAGATTCTTTGGCACAATTCAGGGTCTGTAAATGTTACAGAATGGTGTGCAGATAGATGCAAAAGGGCATTTGTCAAATCAGGAGAGCACTATTCAACTAAGGCTCTCATTTTCAGCTCTCTACTGTGTACTTGCCTTGAGAATAATTATGTGCAAGCCCTGTTTAGATCGTGTGGTGACCTGGCCAGAAGGAGAAGAAGATTCTGGGAATAAAAGCTTCTAAGTAACGCAAGAGCCTGCTGTCTGTTTAAATAATGCTCTGTGAATGTCTACAGGTAGCCAGTATAAACCCTAGGATTTTGTTTTCTTCAGAGCTGCTAACCACCTCTCTACCCTACCAAACTGTAGGACAGAAAACTTTAGATTTTGGTTTTTAAAAGCCTGTTCCTCACCCCAATCTAACTACAACTACCTCTGCAGTTTTTCATGATAATCTCTGACTCTTAACATTTCCTATGTGGTTATTTATCTTTCATTACTTAATAGCCACAAATAAATTTGCCCCATATATATTTGTATACATTACATACAATGATACGATGTATATAAATCTATTATGTTTGGTTTATAAAACTCTTATTTTTCAACATGAATAATACTAGCATCATTTTAATCACAGTTTCCTATTATATGACAGAAATAATCTGAGAGAGAGGAAAGAGAGAGAGAAAAAGAGAGTGAAAGATAAACTTTTTTAAAGTGCTCTGTATTTAGGCTTGTATAGTAGGAAAGTACTGATACTCACATGTGTTTGCCCAATCTAGAAAAGTTTATTACACATTCTTATTTTGAGTGAAAATACACAATTATTATCTTTACTTTTTGGGAACAGAGGACCAGAACACCATGCTTTACTTGATAATTAAAGATTTCTATTGTCCTATAAATTCTGGAAATTGTTTGCCAGGTATGGGGTGGCAGGTGGATGGAAGTCTGCCTCCATCCTCTGCAGTTTTCAATCTCTTCTCTTTGTTTGCTTGGTAGAATTATGCAGCAGTTTCCCTTCTTGTCTTCTCCAACCTTCTCTGTTTTTTTGGATGGCTTGTCTGTTTCTGTTCATCTCTTTTCTGTATTTTCTTGGGCATTCACTTTCACTTGCTTTCTTTCCCATTGTGTCATCAGTTTTGAACATACCCATTTTTATGGCCTTGGAATTCAATTTTGTCTCCTGCTTTGATATCTGTCTTGAGCTCCAGGTCTGCTTTTTCACCTACTTGATGGAATTTCCACTACCTGGTCTAACACTGAGCTGGCGTCTTTCCCGTTCCACCCTTTGACATATTTTTGCAAAAGTTGTTTGCTAACTCATGTAATTAACCTCCAGATGTCTTTGCTAGGCTTTTTATGAGTTTTACTGATTTAAAAATGTTTGATTTAAAAAATGTTTGATTTAAAACTGATTTGAAGAACATCTTATTTTAATTCTTTGTCTTTCTGTGTAGGTTGGATTTGAGGGGATTCTTTTTTTTTTTTTTCAAACTCTGCTATGTGTAAGTATTTGAGGTTTTATGAAAAATTGAAAAGTATTTCAAAGTACAAATTTTATAAATGCCTGAAAGACTATTGGAAGTCATTTAGCAAAATTTCCCATGACATAGATAAAGAATACAATGTAGATAGGACAGAACTCACTTTCTAAGCCTTTGGAAAGACTTTGCTTCATCTAAATATAATGAACATATGGTTGTTAATGAATTATATAGTCTACATTTCTCTAGAGACTTTCATCTCCACTTCTTCATTCATGATATTTCTAGTCTTCAGACCTACAAGAGTAGCCTCTTCTGGGAAATACATGCTGCATATTTGCAAAAGTCCATTTCTGCAAGTCTTAGTTTTCTCCACTGCTGATATATTGATTTTATCAAAGAGCCTTGAGTGTGTGTCTTTTGGTCTTGTTACACTTTGTTGCCTGTTAATAGTCATTGTCTCAGACCTGTCACTTTGTCAATCTCAAATCGTTAACCTAGTCCTTTTTATGCAATAACTGAATGATGACTGAGGATATCATAATGGGAAATGGCCACAATATGAATTATTTTTTCTTATAAAAATGTTTTTATATACATTTGTGATGCACAATGAATATATTCATTTTGGCATATTGGCACATATACATATTGCATCTCGATCTTTTTTACTTCCATTCCTCTCCTATTCTTCCCATCTTCTGTATTACTTTAGATTTAGCAAGTCGTATATTGTGAACATATTAAATAAATGCTGTACTAGTTTTAGAATGACTTTATTGTATGATGCAAAGGGAACAGAAAAGAATGTGGGAGCTATAAGTTCTAGAAAAGAGAAAAATACACTTCCATATGGACATAACTTTTGGAGAGGTGAAATTTTTGTCAAAAAACTAATAAAATCTGATTCATTTCTCTAGAATAGATGAACATCTCTAAATAGATCTATACAACAGTAAGTTCTTACTGGCTCATGTGCTTATACTTCCTCTAGTTATTTGAAATGAGCTTGCAGTGATGGGTGAAGGCTAATATAATAATTTTTCCCAATACAGAAAAGGCATAGCTCCTCCAGGACTTCTGAAAAATGCCCTTTTATACTCCTTTCGGGAAGGTAAAATGATTGTTTTATAAAATCTATGTCCATAGGAAATGTATTCCTTTATTAGATCAAATAGCAATTTCTGGAGATTAACTGGTATTAGTTTTCACCTTTCTTAAAGAGTTATAAAGACTGCAGTAGAGGATTTTCACTTGATTTGCATGCTTTTAGAAAAATGTTTGCTAAAAAGAGAATATAATCATGACTCTCAGATAAATATAAAATGAATACTTGTCAAGCACCTAATTTAACTTATTACTAGTGAAAGAATGAGAAACATTAAGACTGGTTGGTAAAAAAGAATGTAAAGAACCAACTAATACATAAGCTCATTAGAAAGGCTGATTTAAATTTGCTTAATAGATGCAAAACTGGCTTCTTCAACAGTGGGAGAAGGAAATAAAGTGGACCTCCACCATGCATCATTTATTTGCAGGCCTCTGACCAAGAGGTATTTGTATTACAATCAATTTTCTGCAAATTAATGTTTATCTCTCCTGAATTATAAAATAGCTAAAGACAATGAAAGGCATAAACTTCACTGAGTCTGATAACCCTGAGTGTGTTCTTAAGAATGTTTCATATTCCACTGAGATTCCCTGAAATCTTTGGTGTATTTAATAAGCTTTCATAATTTTCTCCTAGAATGCCTTGTTTTGACTTTAATTCTTTCAGTGGTTTTTGGGGGAGGAATATCTAATTTATGTTTAAGAATGATTTTTGTTATCTCTAACCTATCATTACCTTTTCTCAAAGTGCAGTTTAGGCAACTTAGTTATAAATATGTCCAGGAGAAGTACATATCTCAAAATTGAAAATGATCTTGGAAAGCTTCTGAAAATGATCACAAATGGTTCATTTGGTGAGGCTGCTGTCTAAGTGGAATAAGTGTGGAATGGGTGTGTTGTGTTACACATTTTAATTTACACTTCAAGTAAAATTTCAAGTCTTTTTCCTTAGTGAATTATTTCTAATATATTTTAGAGTGAGTCATACATACACTAAACTACAGTATGACGTTTATCCATTATCTACAGGTCTTTTCAAACATTAGCAATAGTTTAAGGTCATGTTATGTAAACCTCTAAATAGTTCCATTATTACTTCACTAATAAATTAATTTATTCATTAGATCATAAACTCCACATGGCACAAATTCTATTTTGATCACTGTTGTCTCCCCCTAAGTTTTAAACAGTATCTGTGGAATAGTATATATGTAATAGTTTAATATACAATTATCCAATTCAATTTTACAGCAACTTTTGCCACATATTGCCTTGGTTTGTTTTACGTATGGGAATTGAAACCTGGGGACATACAGCACTGACCTTATCTGCCTTTTTTTTGAGAAGGAGTCGTGATAAGATACCCAGGCTGTCATTAAACTGTTAAACCTCTGATCCTTCTGCCTCCACCTACTGAGGAGCCAGGGTTATAGGTATGTGCCAGAATGCTTGGCTGACACTGCTAGGGGCTGAAGATGAACAATATGAAAAGTTCACATTTTATAAAAGTTCATGAGAGAATTTCAGACAATATGGCAAATGGACAGAAGATTGGCATAAATGTTTCCCTAATCACTTCCTAGACAAATATCTATATAGGTCTTTTAAACATGTGTCTAATATTCCCTCCAGTGAGATTTTCCCACCCAGCACTCTTGATGTCCACAAAATAGGGACATTGAAGATTGCTAAAATAAAGACTACTGATCTCAATATTTTCTGGGCCTCAGCTTTGCCCAGCTACATTTTACTATAGTTTCTGCGTGTGATCAGAGCCTGCTTTTGTGTTACAGCTGCCTAAGAAGAATAGCCTCTAGTACCAGTTGGTATGTACCAGAATTAGGGCTAGGCACTTTGTAACTGTTATCTTGTTTAATTCTTATAACTATCCTGTGGAGTATGTGAGAAGTTAAGAAGTGCGATTGCTAGTTCATAAATAGCAGAATTAGGATAGGATTTGAGGTCTGCTTGAATGCGGAGACCATGCCCTTTATCTCTGAATTGTGTACCTTGATATCTATATCTGATGCATGAGGACAGGGCTGAGTCTGTGTAGTGAAGTTATATGTCTGTGTGTCCCTGTGTGTACAAAAGGAGCAAATGAATTTTCCCTATGTTCATGGCACAATCCAGGAAAAATATGCATCATCCATTTTTGCTCCACTTTAGACTTCTTGCCTTTCAGGCTTCTGTACAAAGAAAAATTGCATAGTGACTCTGACAATTGAATCAATACTTCTATTAGCTGCAACATGCAATTTGAAGGTTCAGAAAGTGATTGGATTATGTTTTATAGAATTATTATCCTCCATTGGTGGAGTGTGTGCTGCCATAGAGGGACCAAGGAGTTTCTGAAATATATCTAGACTCCAGAGAGAGGTCATTTAGTCTTCCACACAATGGCATTTTGGCCCTTTCTCCCACCCTCTGCACAACGAGTTCAGAAATAGGTGCTGCCTGCCTATAAGTCATCCTTCAAACCTTTGTATTTGCAGGACAGCCTGGCAATTTTTCCTTCTCTTCATCTTTCAAAATTTCCAATACCCTTAACATTTGATTTTTCCTTAGAATTTTTTCCTTCTAAAATGTCTACATTTTTATTTCCTTTGCTTTTGCTTCCACTTTTGAACTCAGTGTGCTCTTCTGAAGTCATTTCCCTCCTTCTCATTAGTCCGACTCCACTGCACACACATTTCGTCTTCGTTTCATTGTACCATCTTCATAATTACTGAACTGATTTCAGCCTTATCTCAGATTTCCTTTAGCACCTACTTTTCAGACTCCTTGGTTTCTTGCCATTATCCTTGATTAGTCTTACATTTCTTTTTTTCTAGCAATGCCCTGGCAAGAAAATAATTTTTTAAATGTTACTTTCACCTAGTTTAATTGTTTTCATTCAGGCCCCAATGTGCTCTGATCACAGTACCACTTGAAAATTCTTTTGATTGCCTCTTTCTAATATGCTACTAATATGAATTGAATGTTTAAAAAATGCGAAGAAAGCTAGAATAAATGTTATAAAGGTTTGTATATTTATTTAATTTAAAAAAGATGATCCCTAACAAGTTTCGTTGGTCTAAATTTTGAGTTACCTAATAGAGTGAAAAATAATTACACAAAATACAATAGCAAAATAAGTATTTTCAAAGTTTAATTTTTATTTGATCTGTGGCCATTCCAATACGATATTCTATCTGCATTCTTTTCATTTTTAAATTTTAAGAAAATTCCAAACACATCAAAGTGATATTATAGTAACTTCCATGTACTTATTGTTTCAACTAGTTTGAACTCCTGACTCATTTGGCTGTATCCATGCTTCTGTCTACTTTCTCCTCCTCCTCCTCCTTGAGCATTTGGAAACAATTCCAGACATCATATCATTTCGCATAAATATTTCAGAATATACTAAAGAAAAGGACTCCTTTGGGAAACATGTAGTGCCATAGCTATCCACAAAAATTTACTGAAAAATTATTAAATAAGAGCCAATGTTCCAATTTCCTTGTCTCATTTCTTTTATGGTTTGTTTCAATCAAAATCAGGCCCATACATTGGGTTAGTTGCTATATTACATATTGTTTCTCCCCTATATACTTTTATTCCCACCAGAGCTTATTTGTTGAAGAAACCGAAATATTTTTCCCTAGTCTGAATTTTGTGTATCCTTTCTGTGTGGCATATGTTGACATTTGTATTTTTCTCTAATTTGGTAATTTAATCTACAAACTTGACCAAATTTGAGTTTGATGTTTTGAGGGGAGACAACTTCATAAACGGTATTGTGTATTTCCAACAGATGGTAACATAATGTGTGTGTGTGAGTTCTCTCTCTTTTTACCATCTTAGCAGCCTTGGTTTTCATATTCTCTAGAGCCACAAAGATTATTTACTGAACGACTAAGGTAACAAATATTTTCACATCTATAGTCATGGCATGTCTTTCTTGAGGTAAGCACTGAAATTAAGACTTTTCTAAAATGATAAATTTTATCTCCTCCAAATAAATATCATTTTATTTAGCAACGTATGCAAGGACATAGATGATTTGCAATTGTTGTATTGCCCAATAAATTCTTGGAATACTTGTGTTTGGAGTAACTGGTGAGGATATAAATGCATATTTTAGAAAACTGGCCATCAAGGTGGTATTCTATAGATAAGATTAAAAAATATAATTCTAAAGATTAGAGACTATAAGATTGAAGAATATAACAAAGGTTAAACAATATACTATTTGTATAAGTCTGTTTTATAGCTTTTTTTTTTTTTGCTGGAGCATAGGGAGTGGTCTGGATACAAATATAAAAAGTTGATAACAATGATTATCACTGATGATGGCGTTGAGACGGGCAAAGAAATTTGTAATTAAATTTCATGCATTTGTGTAGTGTTTGCATTTTCTCCATGGCTGTGTAGGTAGTGGGATAATGTTCATCTCAAATTCTATTCTTTAGATTTATGTAGTAAAAAGTTTAGTAAATGCTAATATGTATAACTAAATAATTTAATATAAATTAATTTGAATTAAATTAAATTAAGAAACTATTCAAGATACCTGCCTGGATAGGTATACTTCCCACTCTCAATAGTACCCATCAGGTAGGTACATATGTAGGATGCTGCTTCCAGCTTCTTTCTAATCCAAATGTATCTCCTACAAACAGAAAAGCTATTTTAATAGTTATATTGTAATATAACTATTTTGCTCACTTTCAATAGTGTCCCATTTCTATTAAAGTAAACTCATAATCACAATAATTCATTTACAATTTTCATATGCTCTCCTCCAGTCTCACTTCCTATGGTTCCTTTCTTTGGCAACCTTCAAGGCTCAATTCATATTATTTGTTTTATTTGGAAAATTCTTTCATTATCCTTTCTTCCATGCGACTTCTCCCTGTGCCTTCAAACAGTTGATTTCTTCTTACCTTTATTTCCTTAGACATAATTTCCTCTGAGAAACGTCTCTTGGCTACTTCCTGGCCCCAGATTTTTTCATGTGCCTCTCCTGCTCTCTTGGTGATAACACTTATTTCCCCATAACCTTCATTTTTAAACATTTTCATTACCTTGTAATTACAGGTTCATTTTTCAGTTTGTTCATTGTTGCTTTTCACACTTCAGAAAAATTATTGAAACATAGCTGAATAAGTTAACACACAATGTTGTATATGCTTTGGAATTCCTTCTCCACTCTTGATTTTGTAGTATCAGACACATTTACTTATACATTTATATACAATGCATTTCTTATTATGCATCACCCTTATAGAATGAATATGCTAAAGGGGATCATGAATGAATGAATGAATGAATGCATACATCAAAGGATAGCACAGTGGGGTTAGTGCTAAAAGGAAAAAGGGGTGGAGGATAACTATGTGAGGAAGGGATGGCCGTTGATTTCTGTGAGAAGGTGATATCTAAGCCAGGATATAATAGAGGAGAAGGAGGCAACCGTGTGAAGAGCTAGGGAAGATCATTCCAGGAGGAACGTACTGCAGCTGAGTTCCTCAGGTCTTACTGCTTATGCAATCTCATTTGTTATTAGGACAGTGACGGGGACTACCACATGGGATAGTTGGAATCATATCAATCACATAAAGCTTGTTTCCTGTCTGGTTCACAGTAAGCATGAGACAAATGTTAGTAGCATTCAGAATGAAGTAGATCAAGTTGGCCTTTCCTGAAGAGGGTCTCAAATTATTATTAAGTACCTACTATGTATATGGCTGTATGCTGCCTGCTATGCAAGTCTAAAAAATACTAAGGGACTAAACTCTGTTTTATATTCTACTTTTCACTTCTGTTATTTATTACTGCTTGGTCTCATTATCCATTCTAGAAACTACTTCCCCCAACACACACACACAAACATACACACACACAAGTTTGCATGTGTGTATGCATCTCTTTATATTTTCCCTCTGTGTGACTGCTTGGAAATTCAGTGTACATGGTTTTTCTTGGGTGATGACCTTACAAATCATTTGAATCACAGTTGGTATTTCTGAACATTTGAAATGCTCACGGCAAGGAAGCCTTCACATTTCAGAAAGAAAGGCTGTCACAAATACTGAACTTTATTGAAAAGGGAGCCAGATGCTAATGGAAAATATAAATGTTATCCAAGAAAAGTTTTGTATTTGTATATTAAGAATATTTTTGTACCTAATAGCTACATGCGGTTACATTTCTTTTCTTCATATAGATGTCCACTTCCAAGGAAATAGTGACTGAAATGTTAGAAATGCAAAATTAATTAACAGCTTGTATAGTTCACTGGGCTCCTGCAGATTCAGTAATGGCTTTATTTATATATGACTGTGTCTATTTCTTATTTTTGACAAGTTTGGACAAAATATCTGCTCTGTACAATTTCTGGGTTCCTGATGCTGCTGAGAATAGCTACAAGGATAAGAGGTAATGAAAGGAGACTGAAAGACTGTGAAATATTATTGTGAGAGATTATGTTTTTATTTGTAACGATTATGTGTCAATACTAGGTTTTTATTAACAACAGGAGGATATTTTTAGGCTAATGGCTTCTTTTATGAAAAAGTAAAAAGAATGACTGATTTTAATTACATTTTTAAAACATAATAATTGCACCTTTAAGAATGGTTTTGTAGCTTGATTGCTAAAGACAATATCCTTCAATAATTAAAGATTGATCTAAACAGGACATCTGGGAAAGGGGCCATTAAGCTTACCTTCATTCAATTACCCTGTATGTTCTTTTGTTTTTATCTCGCTTATTTTCTTTTCTTTAGACAAAGCAGTGCCTAAACTATCTCAAACACTAAGAATCTTTCTTTTGAAGCTCAAGTTTTGCCTGATAAAATGTTTGTTATTTGGATGAAATAAAAGAGAAGAACACATTAGTAAGGCATACTTAAAAATAAATTTCATCAAATTTATAGCTTTGTTACTCTATATCAAGATCTATTTCTTTGATATGAGAATGCCCTTTAATGTGTGTGTTTGTGTGTATATTAATAGGCATATATTTGTGAGTATAAATTTAAATACATACTTTAATGTGATTTATGTGTGTGCTTAAACCTTGAGAAGTCCTCATGGTTATTTGTAGGATATTTAAATTAATTATTAAGTGGTGTTATTGTATTTCCAGAGTCATGGGTTGTAAGTATGTGGGGAATAGTTGGTGCGTGAAGTATCAGAATTCAAAGTTATAAAATTTGAGATTAATTAATATGGGTAATTGTCTTTAGAAATACAATGTATTGGGAAATCTGTTGATAGACTAATGGAATTATTAGAACCCAGGAGGAAACTAGTGATTTTAAATTAATTTTATTGACCACCAATCAATTTTCAAGCACTGTGCTCCTTCACAGCATCAAAGTATAGTCACTCTGGCTTTCAGCTGCCCTTCACACTGGAACCCTTCCTTCCTTCTCTTGGTATCCGCGCATTGTCCTTACACAGCTCCACCTCTTGCTCTTCAGTTCTAGGCAGACACTGATTATGATGCTCCTGAGGCCATGGTTATAAACTGAGTTAATCATGGCACCTGACATGGTACTAAATTCAGAGAGGAGCTTATGACTTACAGGAGGATCAATCTGCGGGTGTGTGAGAAAAAAGATTTGCTTTCCTTTGTAGTTACTAGCCCAAGAACATGCAACCCAAGACATATCTGTTAGTGAACTAGCGGATTCCCTTTTTGCCTAAATTAGAATTGCATTCCTATCTCTTGTAGTCAAAAGTCTTGATTAATAAAATGATGGGTTCAGAAATGTATAGGAC
This sequence comes from Cuniculus paca, assembly GCA_004365215.1. Lineage (NCBI taxonomy): Eukaryota > Metazoa > Chordata > Mammalia > Rodentia > Cuniculidae > Cuniculus > Cuniculus paca. Next base: position 1,513 of record RJWT010003634.1, on the reverse strand, counting down.
AAAGTTCTAGCCTTTAGTTAATTTTGTCAGATTAGACAGTCTTATAAAACAGTAGTTGCAAAATTAATATGTGAACACTATTTGTTGTATATACACAGTGGAATGTGAACAGAGAAGAGAAAGAAACTTGGCTTAAGAGTGTTGGTGAGGGTGCCAAAGAGAGATATTTGGACTGGCTGTTAAATATTTTGGGTGGTCATCAATGCAAGAGGAGACTGGAAGGGCTACTGAGACCAAATCTTAGAGATGAGTACATTCAGAAATTTTGTGTATCATGGACTGTGAAGAAGAGTGGGTGGTAGATGGAGAAATAAACTGCTTGAGTTTGGTACAGTTTGAAAGGCATGGACCTGCAGAAAATCTATTTACTCTCAAACTCAATAATTATACCAGGTGAATTTTTGAAAGGTATGATATAAGGAGGATTTTTCAAAAACTGAAATGTGAACATTCCATTTTCTTTCCTTCCTTGTGTAGACCAGCTCAGAATCCAGAACTCCTTGCAATAGAGTGAATGGAACAGGAAACTAGTAAAGAAAAAAGGAATAAATCATAAATGTTAGAGAGATGATTAGAGAAACAGACTCTACCTGGAAAAGTGAAATGATGGCAAGAAAAAAAGTAGGTGAAAATCAGTGAATATTAATGTTTGTGAGGATGCTAACACAAGAGCTTAGAACTTAGAGACCAGACACTTAGTGGCTATGATATTGTGTGAGAAAGGAAAAAATATGAAATTATATTTAAAATCATTTAAAAAGTCATTACTGTATATTTTGAATGTAGCTTCCTTTTATTGCCTCTTTCAGAGTTATTAGTCAATTTTTTCAATGATTTTCTTTCATTACAGTATTATTGAATATATGTTTTTCTTGGATGAGTACTGTGTAATTTTTATCAGTTTGCATAAAATAAAAACTTCTCTATGAAACTTCAGTTTGGAGAACATTGATTGTTCATTTCAGATTTTTAGTGAGAGAAATATATAGAAGGGTGTGATGTTTAATCTTATGTTAACTCGAGTTAGCCATATTATACAGATATTTGACCAAATATAGTCAAGAGGGTATAATGAAGGTACTTTTTAGTACCTTAGATGACTTTAACGTTTAATTAGTAGATTTTGAGTAAAGCAGATTACTTTCATTAACTCTACTCAGGAGTATATTAGCCATACCTCTAGAATGGAAAAGATTATTAGAAGTATCCAGGATTCAAATTCTAGGATGTTTGACCAGCCACTTAACTACCACTCTACCATTTCTATTAAGTGTCCAGATGGATGTATGGTGTAGCAAGTTAACTCTCATTGATGATAGTGCAGGGAAAGGTTTAGCATCTCTGTGAGGATGACTGTGAGCTACAAGGATAAGATTATGTATAAATAACAATGACTACATTTTGTTTTTGTGGCCTAACACTTACAAAGTGTCCTCTACTTTCATATTTGCTTCATAGCCTATGCTCTAGTTCAGTCCTTTTTGATTTTTCTACTGTGATCATAAGAGAGGTC